>CM021108.1:293639253-293823516 GCA_007115665.2 Sequoiadendron giganteum
ACCAAACAATAAAATATTAATCCTCATGGATCTGCAACACGTTACCACCATTATATCGGCCAAGAACATGAAAAATCAAGCACACATCGGAAAAATCTCCAATCACGATCACACCAAACAATGTGGACATATAGCAAGGATAGAGAATGATCTAGAC
This sequence comes from Sequoiadendron giganteum, assembly GCA_007115665.2. NCBI lineage: Eukaryota > Viridiplantae > Streptophyta > Pinopsida > Cupressales > Cupressaceae > Sequoiadendron > Sequoiadendron giganteum. The sequence continues at coordinate 293,639,411 of CM021108.1, forward strand.
TCATCCACGAATGTCAAAGGAACACGCAAAATAACTGAAATTTCCATAATTTCATCCTCTTCTTTTGAGAACACCTCCTACAGTAATAGAGTGACTGTAGGAACACAAAACTTCATAACTTCCTCAATTCTTGATGTGTACCATTGAAAATTTTGGAAAACATACTAGATAGGCTCATCAACAAACCCTTTATTGCATGACACCTGAAAATCAACGTACAACACTTTTTACCACTTGGATCTTCACAACATCACAGACTGTCTATAACATATTTATTCTATTTTTCTCAATCTCCTCGACATATACAACCTTAAGAATCACCAATGCTAATAGTGTTGACATCAATGACAACCACATATCAAAAACACAACCACAACATCCAACAATATCCCCCTTTGGAATTGATGGAAACACATGATGTGAAAAATAATAACATCAACACAACTAGTTGTTCACATACTTCTCTCTCTTTGATCTGTAGTTCTCCCCTCATAGTTCTTCTCTCCCTTTCTTGACTCTTCTCTCCCTTACTTCAATGTTTTTTCACATTTTTCTTCTCCCCCTTTAACATCAATGGAAAAGGTACACATGCTCTGAACCACATATTTAACACATTTGACTACTCCCCCTAAGTAGCAACCACCACAACATCAATCTAGAATAAGATATGGCTATGAATTCACGGACTGATGCAAATACCTACATCACTTAGTTCTGATCAAGAGGGGAAATCACCCCTAACTTGCCTTTGAGTTACTCAAAAGTATCCTTAGGCAACGATTTAGTAAAGATATATGTAATTTTCTCCTTGGTAGGTATATACTCCAGTCTAACTTCTTTGTCACTTACTTTATCTCTCAAGAGGTGATATTTGATGGATACATTATTTTTCTTTGAATGCAACACTGGATTCTTAGAAATTTTTGTGGCAGTTGAGTTGCCACAAAATATGGCAATGGGTTCTTCATACTCAATTCTGACATCTTTCAACATCTTCTTCATCCATAATACTTGAGTACAGTTGTTTGCAACAACAATATATTCTACCTTAGCAGTAGATAATTGAAAAGACTTTTGTTTTTTTCTTAGCCAAGATACCAACTTCTTTCCCAAGAAGAATGCACCACCACTATTACTCTTCCTGTCATCCACATCTCCTACCCAGTCTACATCAGTAAAAGCACTCAGGATAAGATCATCATCCTTAGGATACCAAAGACCAAATTCAACTATCCCTTTTAGGTATCTGAAGATTATTTTCACAGTAGTCACATGAGACTCTTTAGGATCAACTTGATATCTAGCAACCATGCACACAACATTCATTATATCTGGCCTGTTCTAGGTTAAATAGAGTAATCCACCAATCATTGACTTGTATCTTGTTTGATTTTCTTTAGGAGAATCATCATTCTGTGTAATTTTGCATCTGGTTACCATAGGTGTACCAACTGGCTTTGAGTCTTCCATGCCAAAAAATTTCAGTAACTCTTTTACATATTTGGACTGGGATATAAAGATGCCATCTTCTAACTGAGTGATTTGTAATCCTAAGAAGAATTTTAGTTCTCCAATCATTGACATTTCAAACTCACTTTTCATTTCATCAGAAAACTTCATACACAAATCATCATCACCTTCAAAAATAATGTCATCAACAAAGACTTCAATGATCAACTCTTTATTCTGATCCAACTTGAACTATGGATTGGTGTCAGTAGTAAATTTATTGAATCTAAGCTTCAACAAGTATTTATCCAATCTAGTAGCCCATGCTCTAGGATCTTGCTTAAGTCCATATAGAGCTTTGTTCAATTGGCATACCATGATTTCTTTGTCAGTCAGTTGAAATCCATCTGTTTGCTGAACATAGACTTCTTCTTCAAGCTCACCATTTAGAAATGTTGACTTTACATCCATCTAATAGACTTTGTAATTCTTGAAAGCAGCATAAGCAATAAATAATCTTACAGCTTCAATTCTAGCAATAGGGGCAAAAGTTTCTTCAAAATCAATACCTTCCATCTATGAGTACCCTTTGCAAACTAGTCTTGCTTTGTTTTTTACCACTTCACCTTGTTCATTCAGCTTATTCTAAAACACCCATTTGGTTCCAATCACATTTTTGTTTTGAGGTCTAGGAACAAGATCCCATGTATCATTTTTCTCTATTTGCATTAGTTCTTCTTTCATGGCTCCCATCCAATATTCATCTTTGCATGCTTCATTGATATTACTAGGTTCAATTTTAGAAATTAGACAATACTCTTCTAAAATTATTCTTCTAGTTTGCACACCTTTTCTCTTATCTCCTATGATCTAACTGTCAGAATGATTTCGCCTTACATACTTGGGAGTTTTAGGATTTTCTCTGACTTCTAGTTCTTCTGTTCTTTCTTTTGCACTTCTATTGGTTTCTTCTTCTTGATTCCCTTGGTTCACCAAAACAATTTGAAGTTGATTCTATGTCTGAACATTATTTCCATTGTTGGTACTGTCATGTTGGTCATTTGAATCATATCCACTACATCTAGATGTTCTACCAATATCTTCATCAACTTTGAAATTTATACTTTCAACCATTTTCTTCAACCTTTTATTAAAGCACCGGTAAGCTTTGCTCTTAGTAGAGTAACCTAGAAATATTCCTTCATCACTTCTAGCATCAAACTTTCCTATATCATCATCTCTCTTGCTGTAGCATTTGCTCCCAAATTTTTTGAAATATTTGACAGTAGGCTTATAACCATAGCTCAAAAGGGGTCTTACTAGAATTACTGTTGACATTTACCTGGTTAATAGTATACAAAATAGTTCTTACAACTTCTCTCCAGTAGAAATGAGGAACATTTGCTTCTAGCATCATGGTTCTAACAGTGTCTAAAATGGTTTTGTTCTTTCTTTCAACGACTCCATTCTATTGAGGGGTACAGGGAGCAGATAGTTGTCTTTGGATTCCATGCTCTTCACATAAATAATTGAATTCCCAGGAAGTGAATTCACCACCTCTATCTAACCTTAAGAATTTGATCTTTTGGCTCGTCTCATTCTCTGCCATAGCTTTGAAGCTTTTGAACTTTTCTAATGCTTCATGTTTTTCTCTTAAGAAAGCAACCCATATCATTTTAGAGTAATCATCAATAAGCAACATAAAGTACCTTTCACCTTGAAGACTTCTGATTCTGGATAGACCACATAGATCAGTATGTACCAAATCCAGTACTCCATTAGAGTTATATTATTTCATCTGGAAATAATTTCTAGTCTTCTTTCCCATCTGACATTCCTTGCACATAGTGTTAGTAGGTTTCACTAATTTAGGAATATCTCTGACTGATTGAGAAGAGCTGATTTTGACAATGTTATCAAAGTTCACATGACACAACCTCCTATTCCATAACCAGCTTAGATCAACTTGAGCAATTAAAAAAATTTCACTAGCAACACTCAAGTGAAAAATATTACCTTTTGTCTTTGTACCTGAAGCAATCATATTTCCAGAACTTCCCCTTATCCTTCACTTACCATCCTTGAACTAAAGATTGTAACCCTTGTCTACCATCTATCCAACACTCAACAAGTTATGATTTAAGCCTTATACATAAACAACATCAACAGTATTATGCTTACCACTAAAATAAATAGTGCCTCTGCCACGAATCACACCAAAAGTGTTGTCTCCAAATCTTACAACACCACCATCATAGTTTTCCAAGCTTACAAACTTGTTTTTTTCATCACTCATATGATGTGAGTATCCGTTGTCAATTACCCACTCATCCTTTTCTTCAATTTTTGCTACAAGATCCTTCTCAACATTCACATTACTAGTAGATTCAGTGGATACTTGACCATTTTCTTTGATAGCAATGAATACCCATTCATCTTCATTTCTAGTTTCTTTATCAGATTCATCATCAATAACACCTTCTTCAACATAATAGTATTTCTTTTGAAATCTAGTCTTATTAGGTTTATACTTAGAGACTCTTTCAGGACACCTTGATGGAAAATGAACTATTTTACTGCAAGATAAAAATTTGATAGGTAACTTCCCTTTGTACTTACCATGACTTGGGGCTTCTCTTTTCACAATCAATGCTTCCATTTCTTCTAATTATTTTTCTTCATCTTCAATATGTTTCATCTCATCTTCATAATTAAATGTCTTTTTGGAACTCTCTTCCAGATCATATCTCTGCTTTCTTTTCTCAAATACATTAGCCTTGAATGTGGATTCGGTCTTAGGAGTAGATTCACCAAATTCACTTAACTCAAAGGCAACAAGTTTTCCAATCAACATGTCTCTTGTCACATTTTTCACTGTCTTGAGTTCATCAATAGCATGAGCTTTTATTTTGTAGGAAGGAGGCATAGATCTAAGTATTTTAGCCACAATCTCTTCTTCATCCAAGATTCCACTGACACATCTAATGCTCATCACTAGTTCATTTATCTTTTGAGAGAAAGAGAGGATGTTCTCATCTTCACTCATCTTCATGTCCTCCCACTTTCCATTTAGAATTTGTAGTTTAGCAACTTTCACTAATGCATCTCCTTCATACAATGTTTCCAACTTTTTCCAGATCTCATGTGCAGCCTTCAGACCTATCACATTTGTCATCTCTAAATCTTTCAAAGCACTCAACAATGCTTCAATAGCCCTGGTATTTGTTTCAACTTCTTTGATTTCATCAGCAGTAGAGGGACCATTCCGAGGAATAGTATATGCATTCTTTGTAATCTTCCAGAAAGGCTCACCAATACACTTCAAATGACATTCGATTCTGATTTTCCACAGAGATTAGTTTGTTCCATTGAATCTAGGACTTTCCTTCTTGTAAGATGCCATCTCGAATCACCTCAAGCTATTAAGCTTTCCCTTTAGAGGAACCTACTTTGATACCAATTATTGGCAAAACAAGAACAGACAACTGAGAGGGAGGGTGTATCAGTTGTCATAAAATTAAGACTTATTTAACTTTAAACAACTTTAAATCTCAGATTTGATAATTAATAGTGGAAGCATAAATCAACAACACATCAGAGACACATGAACGCCAAGATTTTTATACGTGGAAACCCTAATAGGGGAAAAACCACAGTGGATCTTAGTCCACAAGATTATACCCTATTAGAAGTATAATGAAAGAAATAAATAGGGAATGCACATGCATTCAGGCACACTGCCTAGAACTCACTGCTCAAGGGAAGGCTCCCCGCCTTACATAGGACAATCAGATTAAATCCATCTGATGAGGTTGAACTAAGAAATTAGCTTCTACAAAATCCTGATGACAGTTTCAGTTAGGCACAAAAAACTTCTACACACTCTGCTCAATCTCTTTCACACTCTGCTCTGCTCCTGAATGATTTGATCTTTATTTGCACATATATTTCACATGCATACACCAAGAATACATTTATAATGAAGAGACAATCACTCTTATATATCTGCTATACGGATTTACATCAACAACTCTGTCGGCCAAGAATAAAGAATAAATTACAACTATCGACCTTAATACATGAACAAATCCTTATGTGCATCAACCTAAGTTAGTCACAACATAGTGAGGACCTAAATCAACATCCTAGAACACACCAAACAATAAAATTTTAATCCTAATGGATCTACAACACATTACCACCATTATGTTGGCCAAGAACATGAAAACTCGAGTACACATTGGAAAAATATCTGATCACGATCACACTAAACAATGCAGATGCACAACAAGGATATAACACAATCTAGACTCATCCACGAATATCACAGGAACATGCGTAATAACTGAAATTGCCAGAATTTCATCCTCTTCTTCCAAGAACACCTTCTACAGTAATAGAGTGACTATAGGAACACAAAACTTCATAACTTCCTCAATTCGTGATGCGTACCATTGAAATTTTTGGACAACATACTAGATAGGCTCAGCAACAAACCCTTTAATGCACAACACTTGAAACTCAATGTACAACACTTTTCACCGCTTGGATTTTCACAGCATCACAGACTTCCTGTAACTTATTTATTCTAATTTTCTCAATCTCCTCAACATATACAGCCTTCAAAATCACCAATTCTAATAGTGTTGACATCAATGAAAACCACATATCGGCAACACAACCACAACATCCAAAAAGAAAGAATCTTTGAATCTTCTCAAACTTCTCAACAATGTTATTGGGTATTTTGAACATTGATAGAAAATAAACAGGTAGTCCTTGGAGAGCACCAATGAGAAGTTGCAACTTGCTCGCATGACTCAGGAGAGAACCTTTCAATCCAACAATATTTCTCTGGAATGTTTCAAGAACAAAATTCCAAAAGTTGGGAATAACTTCCCAAATAGTAAGGGGAAGGCCAAGATAGACTGAAGGAAGAGTGGCACTCATACAACCTAGCACTATGGTCACACAATCCTATAGACCAAGAGTGCAGTGAAATAAATAGATCATAATTTTATTGTAATTGATGCATTGACCAGAATAAGCTGCATAGAGATTGAGGCAACCTTTTTTTGGAATCAAGGAACATTGAGAGGGGGGGTGAATCAATGTCTTACAAAATTTAACTTTATTAAATTGATCTTTAAACCACTTATAGCATTGAACCAAAAGAAAGATGCAAGAACATAAGGAAATCAACCACAACACCATAACATAATAATTTTTACATGGAAACCCTGCTAGTGGAAAAACCATGGTGGAGGTTAATCCACAATTTGAGTATACTCAATATAAGTGTTTACAAATGGAATGCACATGCATTCAGGCACACTGCCTATAGCTCATTTCTCAAATACAAAAGGCTTATTGCCCAAAGGAAGACACACTGTCTTACATTCATATTTGGATTACATCCATCTGAGAGATCTTGAACTAAGAAGATAGCATCTGCTAATGCCTGATTATAGTTCCAATTAAGTGCATTGTTCACATTGTTCACATTCTGTCTTATTTTTCTCTTGAAACTTTGTCTGCTTTAATTTGAATCACCAATCTTTGTTTTGCTCAAATGAAACTAAACACAATCAATCTATATTCCTTCTAACTCTCACATCATATCTCATCATATGTCAAAATGATATGAAAAATTGATTATATATATCAACCACTAGAGATTAGAACAACTGCATGTCGGCTTTAATAAAATAAGAAACGTGCACAAACTATCGGCTCTATCCATAGACAATTATCAATGTGAATCAATCAATGTCGGTAAAAACATAGTAAGGATCCAAAACAACATGTCTTGAACAAGAAACACCTTAAACAATTATGTCTCAAAGATCCACAATATGCTATACACATCTAGTCAGCCTTTCTGCACTGTTAGACTAAAAATCAGTACAACAAATCTTCTAACTTGCACACCAATCAATGTGAGCCTTGATGATTTAAGGATAAGATAGTTCATACATCAGACGAACTTACCTAGGATCAACAACATAAAATGATAACAAAAAATTACATATGAGTCGATTTACACAACTCTGTCGGATGCCCTATTTTAGCTTTGATAGATAATACATATATTCAATTTAACTTTTAGTATAAGCAATTATTGAGATGTGGATAGGATTAATGACTAGGGTTTCCATCAATGACAACACCAGATGACTTGTGTAGTATCTCTTGCCAACAATCTCCCCCTTCGGCATTGATGGAAACACTTAGTGAAAAATGACTAAGTGTCGGAATCAGTACTAAAATGAATACACTGCAATCCACAAAACTTCAAAAATATTTTTATCCACAACTCCCCCTAAGATGAATATGACATTTTTCACTATCCCACACTCCCCCTTTGACATCAATGGAAAAGACGAGAATCCACATACCAAAAATCATACAAAATTGTATATGTACAAACATGCTTTACTAACTTACATGGACTTGAATATGTCTGCAAAATTATTCTTCAATAGGCTTAAACTAGTGTCCCAACCCTTTTTTAGACTTTACAAAATAGTCAAGTGACCACAAAATAAGTAGGATTGCATCTCTTTTGACTCAAGATTTGTTGAATCACAGATAGTCATAGCATCATGTGCTTCCTTCAATGCACTAAGCATTGTCTCCATTTTAGGACCAATTAGTCCTCTGAGCTCACACACCCTTTCAAAAAATTTGTCTTCTTCATGCTTCAAACTTTTAATTTTTTCAAGCAAGGATATGATTTGACCTTCTTGCTTACTCACAAAAATGGTTAGAGGATCAAAGGATTGAGAAATATCTGCTAATTGTTTCTCATATTCCTTAATTTTCTTCTCAGTGACCTTAATGAATTTTGACAAAGATAAGCATGACTTGTAAATATTTCCACCCTTAGATAATGTACCTTGAATTTTCTTTTCATGGGTAGCTAATAATGATTTATCATTAGTAATCATACACTTCAATATACTGAACCTGTTTGCATCAAATTATTTTTGGACCTTAACCTTAGCTAACTTTTCAAGAAACTCAAAGTGAGTACTTACAAAGTTGACAAGTTTCTTCAACTAACCTAAGGGAGAATCAGATGAGTCCTTGACATGTGTGGGCATGATCTTCTCCAAGATACCGGATGCAAGACTTAGCAACTCACTATCCTCAATGTGATATTTCAATATCTCATCCCTTGCTTTGGTCTGAGCAAATGATGCCACCTTCAACTTCTGAATAGGATATAGAGTGGCCAAGTTGATAGGACCTTCAACCAATTCAAGGTCAAAATCCTCCTATTGTTCTTGTAAAAACTTCTTTACTTCCTTTGTAGTGTCTCTTGCTTCCATAGCAACTTCCTTTGCCACAACCTTCTTTTCTTCAATCTTAGATTCTTGCTTGACTTTGGGAATCTCTACTTCTTTAGCTGACATATCTTTAGGAGCTTCAGTCTCTATGGGAATTTCAGTATTTTCCATATCTAGAGGACCCTGAGTGTCCTCAATTGTGTCTTCTTTCACTGTTTCCATATTAACCTGAACATCCTGAACTTTTGAACCAAATGGAACATCTTCATCATGAGTTTCTTTGGAGACAAATTTATATCTATTCTTCAACAGAACTGCCTTAAGAATTTTATCAATGTCTTTTTCTACTTCCTCAATCTATCTGATCATAATCTTATTCACCCTTGATTTTCTCTTAAAATCCTTTTTAGCTTCATTGAGGATTTTCTTCATTTCTTCTATTGATAGTACGGGACATAGATTGGAAAGTATGAGTTCTCTCATTTGTTCATATTCAGTTCTTGCATTTACTCTCCTCATTTCTAGGACTTCATATAACCCCTTAGGTAACCCAAACATTATTTCTATGAGAGTCATATTGAAAATATTCAAATATTTTATTATGGCTTCTTCAAGAGTTCTCTGACTGGCACTATCAAAAGTGTCATACCATTCAAAAAGTGGTTTGAGATTACCATCCTTAATTAAAGCTTTTTCCACTTCCTCTATAGTCATACCTGATTTATCAATTTTCACCTTTTTCTTGGCTTATTCTTCATAGAAGGGCTTGTCGTTAGAGACTTTTGATTCCTTTGAGCCCTTATGCTTGATTTCTCTTATTTCTTCATTTAATTCAATTTCTTCGTCGTCTTCAACAACAACATAGACTCTTGTGCTTTTATCCTTCTTCCTCTTTCCTTCTCTTTTGGATGCCTTGACTTGAGATTTTACTAGGCTTGATTTCTTTGTAGGACTGGATGAGGGTGCAAAGCTCCTTGTAGATCTAGATCTGGTAGAGGATGTTTCCAGACTAGCTGACTCAGTTCTAGTAGGCTCCCCTTTTTCAGCTTGTTCTCTTTTCTTCCTAGCTTCCCTCACTGCTTCAACTGATATGATGAGGCTGTCTGCAAAAGCTTCAACTTCCTTTCTCACCTTTCAGACTATCACAAGCTTCCTTAGTTGATTATGCACTTGCATATCCTTCTCTTCAAAGGTACCAAACCTTTCTTCTGTCAGATCCTAGGGTTTACTCAATAAGTGTTCAACATACAACTCCAAAATGTGTTCTTCAACCTCATATCCCATAGGCATTATCCAAATTGTTCTAGGTTATGTTGCTTCCATAAACCACTGATCAATGTCAAACCTGAAGAAAATAGTGTTCTTGTACTTTTCCACAATAGATTTAGGAATCCTTTCCCTAGCTTGCATTACACTCTGAATTTTTTTGAAGTAGCCCCAGATAGCAGTTTTCCTTGCTTTGATATCTCCAATTCTGTATAAGATTTCTCTGATTTGAATAGCTACAAGTCTATCACTTTCCCACTGTACTTTACCAACCCCCAAAAATTCATTCATGAATTATAAGAATAGACATAACAATAGATTTCCATAATTGAAAATGTTCTTCTTGTCCTTCTTGATTTTTCCAAGGTTTTCAATTAGTTGGCTTCATAGTAACTTGCATAAGTCATATTCTACATTTTCCTTGATCATTTGATATGTTGCATAGATTGTAGTACCAGATACATAGCTATCCCAACTAGAGTGATAGATTTTGTATCTAATAACCATAGAAGAAAATGTTACATCCAATTCAATGATTTTATTAAATTTCATGGCTCTTCTATTGAAATTGGAACTGGTTGCCGCAGTGACTGTTTGGTTCTTCACAGATTTCAATTTGGGAAACCCACCGATTGAATTTAGACCAGTAACAATGCTTATAGCTTCTCTTGTGATCTTGAAGGGTTGATTTAACCACATGAACTCGACATGCACTCAACTTAGTATGTATCAAACCCATTCATTTTCGTCGAACATGGGAAACTTCACAATTTGTGTGAATTTATTCTCCTCCAAAGTCTTAAATTCGGGCCTTACACACAAATCTTCTCCCATAGTGTGATTTGTGTACAGATTTAACAACTAAGAGCTTCCTAATTCCTAAACATTCACTTGAATGTATCCCCTAATATATTCAATGTGAATGCACCTAATGGTTCTGTCTCAATGGATTTGAAAGGGTTCCATTTGAATTTTGAGTGGGGTCTATCCTAATATCGATGACTAACAAAGCAACCATTTCAAGAAATTTCAAATTCACAAGTTTTGCAGATAAATACCTTTCATCGAATTAGGGTTTGTTTCCTGAATTGCCTTTAGACTTGTATCTCGCCAAAATTTGCTTGCAAAGCTTCTCCAAACTTCTTCTTCTCAAAATGCAAAGTGATGAATGAGGAATAGAAGTAACCTTTTATCATTTGCACACCTAACTTTTTATCCCAATAAATTCTTTTTCCCTAGGTCTTTTGTATACCCTATTTTCATAGTCTATGAAAAAATTCTTCTGTGAACCTTCAATTTTGTATAAATTTCCTCCACAAGTGTTCCCAAAATATTTCTAGATCATTAATGTAATCATTGAAATTTTCCACATCTCGGTACCAACTACCAGTAAGGGGGTAAAATATTTTCTTGAGAGCTCCCCCTAGGCTAGAGGCCTTAAATTAATTCTCGAAGGAATTTTTAGTACCAAATTTTGGTGCTAATTCATTTCCTACATCAGAAACACTCTTCTTCATCCATGTCTTCTTCATTTGATTCTTGATCTCATCCACAATAACTTTTCCTTTTCCCTTATCATCCTTTTGCATATTTTTCCCTTTGTTTACCAGACCCTTCCTACTTCTACAAAATCTTGCAATGTGACCAGATTTGTTACAATTATAGCACACAACATTTCCTTGTCCAAACTAGTTATTCCATTTATTTTCTCTTGATCTGCACTAGTTAGCAATATGGCCAAATCTATTGCAGGCATAACATCTGACATTTCTGTAACGTAGATAAATGGATTTGCTGCACAGAAAGATGGTTAAATATAATCTAACAAGTATTAATCTAAATCAAACAACTAAGAATGAATTAAATGAACTAAAACAATAAAAATGATAACTAGAATAGTCTCACCAAATATCCATCCACTTCTTTGAATTATCTTGATTGTCCTTCTCCATTTTATCATGTGAGTATTATTTCCCTCAGATTTTCTGTATGTATGCAAGCATAGGCTAGATGTATTGTCTAAGGAAAATATTGAAGATTATATGTTCTCAAAAGTATTTATTTCGGGAGGAGGAATAATGACAATGACAGGTCAATTTATAGAAATTGGGTTTTTGAACGATCGGCTCAGATTCAAAAGAGAGATCAATGATCAAGATTGATGAATTCCATGCGATGTGAGTTTTGTGTCAGTTAGAACGTGAGTTGGGAAATTTTGCAGGATAAGATTAAATTAGAATAATAATTTAATCTGGTGTTAAGACTGTTCGAAAATAGAAAGAACAAGAGTTCAAGATTAAATAAATGATTTAATCTTCAGTTGAAAGTCTTCGAAAATAGAAGAATTAGACTTTGAATGAAAAATATAAAGTTAGAACTCGAAGAATGATTTGTTCGAATGCACACACGAATTAATTAATTAAATAAAGATATTTAATTAATAAATATGTTCATGCATATGAGTTAGAACTAGTTAACTGACTGGTTGTGACAGAGAGTCGTTTCGCAGAGACGATCAGATATCGAATCCGAAGATAACTGGGGGATTTAAATAGATCTTGAGTCAGATGGTGAGTGAATAATTAGATAACTGGATGATAGAAGAATGTGATAGAAACAATTAATTATGAATTAAATGTTAATTTAATTCAACATTCGAAAATTGAAAGATTTAATTAAATAAATAATGATAATTTATTTAATTGACTATTGAAAAGATTAATTGAATAATTAAATAAGAAATATTCAATTATAGTCAAAATATGATAAAGGGGTTAATTAAATAATAAATTATTTAATTAAGAAACAAAATTAATTAGTTAGCGACATAATTAAATAAATATGATTTATTTAATTAATTAAAGTTGAATAAGGGTCATAATGAATTAATTAAATAATTAAAAGGTTATTTAATTAATAGAGGAAAGATGTGTTTAGAAAGTATTAAATAATTAATATTATTTAATCATGACCATGGACATTAGAAAATTATGTCGAAAGTGGTGCTCGCAAGCCTAGACCAATTTTCGGTGTCTACAGTTTGCCCCTCTTTGATACAATGTTGTTTTGATGTTGTGTCAAAGAAAATATGCTCTGATCATGCCCCAAAATGAAAATTAACAAAGTTTTGAATTTTTTTTTTAAAAATCAGGAAATATTCTCGATAAGTCAATTTGATGGTCATAAATGCTATGGAGTTGATGAAATTGAATTTGGAAGTGTTAGGGATGTGTACGGGTCAATAGAAATTGGAAGTTTATGTGGCCAATAGATAAGGTCAGAAGAAATGCCACCCAAACCCTAGGTATAAATAGAAATTAGGGTGAAAATGAATTCATTTGCACCCTGAAGATTAGAAGAATTGAAAATTTAGCTCTAAGTATTCGACAAAAATGTCTCCAGTACCCTACGCTGTGCATCGCAGATATTGGATCTAGACATTCCAACGGCTAGCTGATGTAGGACCCCCCGTATGTACCCTAAAATGACCTTTTGAATTTCTCTTTTGCATGTAGTTTTAGGTCCTTAAAATTTACTGTTAAAATGCGGATTTTCTCCTTCAACGCATATGCGTTCGTACGCAACACATCTGCTTGTGAAACAACACATTTGTAAAATAACATATAGGCTTGATTAGTTCATTTAGGCATTAAACACATCTGTATTTCCATTCACCGCATTTGAATATCTGCATCACATTTGAAGTTTCAATAGATGCATGTAGGATAGAAAATCACATTTGATATTATGCATCGCATATGCATATTAGGTAGGTAGTTAATGCTGCACTACATATGTTATTTCTAAGATGCATTTGATTGTTTTTTGAAATTGAATGATTTTGCAACGCATTTGAAATATGCAATGCAAATGCTTTGTTGTTCGACACATGTGTGATTATGAACCACATTTGACTGTTAAATTTTTGAAAAAAATTCTGGTTAAAACTTGAATGATTTGAAATTTTGACATCTTGGTTGAATGCACTTTGCAGGTTATCTTAGATCCTGTCTATACTCAAGAGTCACGACCTGATACCTTTGAATTGAGAGGGTGATTGGTGAGCACAGAGATACGTTTGATATGGAGACTAGGACTGCATCATGTGTTGACTATGCCCACAATTCAGGAAAATAGAGGTATCCTCACTGCCTTGCATGAGCGATGGCATTCAGAGACCTCATCATTTCATTTGCCTACTAGTGAGGTGACTATTACCTTAGAGGATGTATATAGGATCCTTTGATTTCCCATTAGAGGAGAGAGGGTTATGTACGACACACAACGTGGGTATAGTGAGATAACCAGATTCTATATTTTTGATGATATTAGGAGATTAGGGATAGAGCATATGAGATCAGATGGTAGGTATTAGCTGATAGGTATGAGAGGATAGATTGTATTCTATGTAAATTGATTGGGGAGATAGTTCTTCCTGACCGTCGGGGTCATGGATTTCCTGTCAGGTGGGGAGAGATGTTAGTCGGGATGTTGGAGAGAGAGGTTGTATATGCTTGGGGTTGCTATCTGTTAGGCATGCTATAATTTCATCTGCATGATATAGTATATAGAGATGCAAAGTCTATGAGCTGCAGGATGACTCTTCTCATGGTTTGGGTATGTGAGTGTATTGTTGTGTTTCATCCTCTTGTTACTGCGGAGTGAGATGCTATATCTCCTTATGTTTTCTGGTATACAAGAAACATTACATAGAGTCACGTAGGAGACACAGGTTATTAGAGACATGCACTAGACACATTGGTTTAGTTTACGTGGAGGCCATACATGGATTGTGAGAAATAGTCAGACAAGGACATGCATTTACCTTTTTGTCGATAGACATAGTACTTGATTGGTAGGACTGTTTCGAGTGTACATATTATTGAGAGACATCTATCAGACTGTGTATTGAGACAGTTTGGTGAGGTTCCGGATGAGCCTAGAGGACGAGCAGAGTTTGCTTGATCGTCTAGAGAGGTTCCTTTTTGGGGGCCTATGATACTAGTGGCTATTGAAGAGGCAGAGATTTAGGCTTTACATCCTTTATAGTGGGGATGGAGAGGCAGAGCAGCGGATCCAGGGACTATAGCTGCATATGACACTTGGTGGGCAGAGAATCATCTTGTGCCTTACATAGATCTGGATCAGCCAGCACCAGTAGAGAGACGAGGGACAAGGCCGAGAGGGTGGCGTAGAGGTAGAGGTGGTGGCAGGGGTGGTGGTGATGATGGTAGAGGTGGTGGTGGTAGATGAGGTTAGAGAGGACGAAGAGGTGGTCGGGTAGGTGGATTATCACCTATCCGAGAGGCAGAGGCAGAGGATGTATCAATGTTGGACCTCAGAGGTGGAGCAGAGGAATAGGTTGGAGGTGAGCATGCTGCTAAGGAGGAAGTAGAAGAGGAGCATACAGAGGTAGAGATTGGTAGAGAGGACCTTGCAGAGGAGGAGGAGGCCGAGAGAGAGTATATGGGCATTGATCCTCTTGGTTTTCTGGCATGTTATGGGGAGGACGATGTTGAGGAGGAGGTACCCATGGAGGAGCAGGAGAGAGAGCTCTGGGATCGGATTATAGAGGGGCAACGAGATTTGGAGGATCCTAGGGATAGTGATAGGGAGGCATTGGAGGAGAGGCTGAGATTGGTTACAGTAGAGTTGGATTCCTTGCGGATAGAGAGACAATTCTCTTATGGAGAGAGATAAGACAGTAGCTCAGAGACAGGGGATAGAGTAGCAGTTCATAGAGGTCAGACACCTTTGCAGTGGTACTTCATGTGATGGGTTTTCTCGTGAGCTAGTCAGATTAGTAGAGAGGGATTCATATTATAGAGATCTGTATGAGTTAGTGGTGCCAGTGGAGAGATTAGCTCCTAGCTTTTTAGAGGTTTGCAGTCATAGGTCATAGAGCAGGAGTTAGACTAGGACCCATAGCACAGAGGGTGTGGTAGGACCACCGAGAGCAGGTCCGTATGGCAGGCCTTCCACTTCACAGAGAGTACCTCTGAGGCAGTTTCCTCCACCTTCACCACATGGCAGTAGCAGTAGTGGGACACATTGACACTTTTATATATGTGGAGATTGTATTTTGATTAGAGAGCCTGTGAGCTCCTTTTTATTTATGGATACATTCTGACATTGTATTGCGACACATTATTTTGAGTGATATATATATGATTTTTGGTGGCTTCTATATGATATGCTAGTCTATTTTAGGATGATGCCTTTTTTTCTATATGATTATGTTTCCTAGATGATGTATGTACATGTGTTATGGATGATGGTTTCTACATTATGATGTGTTTCTATTGTCTATGATGTTATGATGATTCTATATGATGATGGATGTAATGTACTTTATGATAATGAGATGCCATGTTATATATAAAATGCTATCTACATGAGATGGTTTTATACATGTAATGTTTCCATTATGTACCTTATGATGATTGAATGTCTATTATGCCATGATTTTCCTAGATATGCAATGAAGATGTCTAATGTTCCTATCTATATGATGTACTATATATAGACATACGACACTATTTACATAATGCTTATAGAATGTATGCATATGCAGATTATCTAATTTTTTTTATTGTGTCACAAGACTCTATCATTATGTCAGAAAGGTGAAATATTAGCATAGATTATTTCAGAATGTTAGTAAGAAACAACGAAGGTTGATTGAAAGACATATGATCTTTGATATTTTTCCATATATATACTAAGCTTTTCATTTTATCATCATTGGGTGGGACATGACACAAATGGATAGTACACACCATGACATGAGATAGACCATAGTGTACAAAGTTATCCACCTACAAAAAAAAGACAGTCGTAGACAAGGAGTGTCTTAACTCAGACTAAGGACAAGAATGCCCCAGTCGTTTTGTCTAGACAAACCACATAAAACAAATAAATAAAAGATGGGTCATGAGACGTTATTGCTCCTCTAAATCCTTGACAAGACATCCTTGAGGAAACTAGTAACATGACTCAAAATCCAAAGTTTAAAAAGACAGTTGACAGACAACAGTCAAAGAAAAAGAGTCTTGAGACATCCTTGCTTCTCTAAATCCTTCAAGGGACATCCTTGAGAAATCTAGTAACCGGACTTATGCACAAATCAATAGAAAGATAAGACAAAATAAGATATAAAGTCAAAAATCCAAATAAAAGTATTTTCCAAAACTTGATCTTGTGGGATTGTTTGAAGTTTGACATAGCCGGATGTGAGGGATGACACATACCGCATAAGACGTTGAGTCTAGTTTTGACTTGGTGACTATCTATGTAAGACATGACAAGGCCTGGTTTCAGAAAGACATGTGCCATGTAAGACGTTGGAGCCTGATGATGTTGATGTGACAAGCTACATGAGGCTATGACAATTTGACAATGTTTGTTGACAAGAAAGGCATATCTTGTTTAAGACATAAGTTGATCACTCTGACAATCTGTCTGATTTTGACTTGATGACAGTTTTGAGATGTTTGCCTTGTTGATGCATGACTTGGTTTGATTCCTTGACTGTTATAAGTGTGTGTGTTGATAGTGTATGACTTGAGATGATATACCCTAAAGGACTAACCTATTGCAGCCTCAGGGGCTCATCGATTGATTAGCCTTGCCTACATTGTACATGCAGAGACCTCGTAGTTCGACCAAACTTTAACTGAGATAACTGACTAAAAATATGTACTTAAGCTGATGATATGCAACGTGTGTGATAGTGAATGTGATAAACCCTATTGGACTGACCTAGTGTGGTCTTGAGGGCTCATCGATTGATTAGCCTTGCCTACATTGTACACGCAAAGACCTCATAGTTCGACATGACCAATGACTTTGAATGTACAAAGAGTCATGATTTTATGTGTGTGAGATGTGAGACACCTAGATAGACAGACCTAATGCCTCAGGGGCACATCAAATGATGACCTTGCCTACGTCTAGTCGTAGAGGCAATGTAGTTCGACTATGTCTACATTTGACTTAACACGACTGATTGACTCTGGTTTTGGGATTTTTGATATGTTTTGATTTTATTTTTATCTTTTGTCTTTTTGAAGTTTTCTAATGTTTTTGGATTTTTTTAGGATATTTTACGATGTTTTTGAGCTTTTTTCAAGACATTTTTTGATGTTTAATGCTATGTACAAGGTCCTTATGAGTGGACTATGTCTAGGACTGACTTAAGATGACTAGATCTGACTTTGTTTTCTTAGGATATTTTGACATGTTTTGATTTTTTTTTTTTGTCTTTTGGGGTTTTCTAATGTTTTTGGATTTTTTCAGGATGTTTTCTGATGTTTTTGGATTTTTTTCAGGACATTTTCTGATGTTGGGCTGCTATGTACAAGGTCCACATGACAGAGGTCAAGGATTTTCCCCCAGTCAGGAATAAGACATACAGGATGGAGTGGGGAATGTGATGGAGTAGACTTCATGTCAATCATTCCAAACAATGGATAAGACAACCATTTATTATGAGTGAAAGTGAAAAGTTTGATTGGAATGATAGTAGACAAAGGAGCGAAGTTGACTACACATGGCACCTGTTTGCCAGGTTTTCACCATGGTACTTATCCATAGCACCACCGAAGTGGTTTTCACTATTAGATGGATTATTTCCCTTTACTATTTTATTGATTTTCTAATTTTTTTGGTGTTACAAAGACGTATGTTTGCCCGGTTTTCATCAAGGTAACCACTTTTTTATTTTTCCATTTTTTTTTGTATTTTTCTGATTAAGAGAAAAGACTCTCAGAAGTTATGCATAGAACCTCATTAGATGAAGGTTGTTGATTGGTGACTAAAGTGGTTCTCCTTCAGGGGTAGAGAGTTCATATGCTCCTGATCCAAAAGCTTCCATGACAATATAAGGCCCTAACTAGTTAGGTTCAAACTTACCTAGCTTTTCTCGTTCAGCTTGATTCTTGGGATTCTCCATTAAAACCAGGTCACCAATGTCAAAGTGTCGATTTAGAACTTTCCTATTATAGCTACGATAAAGATGATTCTGGTATGCTTGCAAATGGTCTAGTGCTTTTTTTCTTCGTTCATTTAGTAATTCTAACTCTTGTAATCTGGATACACGGTATTCTTCATTGTCAATATGACCTTTCAAGGATACCTTGAGGGAAGAAATTTCAACCTCAATAGGTAAGATAGCTTCAGATCTGAATACTAGGGAGTATGGAGTGGCACCAGTGGGAGTACGGATACTTGTGCAGTAAGCCCATAAGGAAGGATTAAGTTGTAGATGTCAGTCATGAACAACTTCATTGACAATCTTTTTTAGGATTTTGACAATGGTTTTATTAGATGCTTCGGCTTGGCCATTACCTTGTGGGTAATATGGAGTGGAAAAATGATGTTTGATATGGAATTCTTCACATAGATGGCGGAATTAGTTTTTGATTGGATGACCATTGTCTGTGATAATGGATTGGGTTACACCATACCGAAAAATGATATAGTTTAGGATAAACTTGGATATTTGTGTGCCAATCATGTAGGTCATGGGAATAGCTTCAATCCATTTGGTGAAGTATTTGGTGGCAGTTATGATGAATTTATGGCCATTGGATGATGGAGGGTGTATCTTACCTATGAGGTCAAGTCCCCATTGGGCAAAGGGCCATGGTGAAGTAATCAGACGAAGCTCTTGTGCTGGTGCTCATATCAAATCTTTGTGTATCTAACACTATCGACATTTCTTTACAAAGATATATGAGTCCTTTTGCATTGTAGGCCAATAATAAACTAATCTCATAATCTTATGGGCTAAAGTAGGACTGCTAGAATGGGATCCACATATACCCTCATGTACTACTCGTAAGGCTATTTGTGCTTCTTTAGCATCGAGACATCTCATTAGGGTGTTATCTAAGGTACGTTTATATAGGGCATCTCCGATGATGGTGTATTTATCTGACTTACGGATAAAGGTTCTACCTTGGTTGTTTGACAGGTCTAACGGTAAGGTTTGGTCATTTAGATAGTCGAACACATCTTTGTACCAAGGGGAAGTAGGACCAACAATTGTACACACCATCACAGAATCGGAGACATCATAGGAAAGGACCAAAAGTTGTTCGACCAAAAACTCAAACTTAGGCACGTTGCTTAGAATATCCAATAAGGAACCCACAGTTGCCATAGCGTCTGTTGCCTTGTTCTAAATATGTGGTATTTATTGAAAGGTAATGTCATCAAAGTACTGCTTGAAACTATCGGTCATGTGCTTGTAGGGGGCAATTTTCTCATCCTTAGTTTCATAATCATCATTTACTTTCCGGACTACTAACTGAGAATCCCCATAAACATGTAGACTCTTAATTCTCCATTGGGCTGCCATTATTAGTCCTATCACTAAGGCTTCATACTCTGCTATGTTGTTGGTGTAAGGGAAAGAAATCTTGAATGATTTAGGAATAGTATCGCCTTGAGGTGTAACAAATAGTATGCCTGCTCTTGAACCATGATTAGTATGTGACCCATCAAAGTATAATTTCCATTTGGTTCTAGTGTCAACTTTGAAGATAAATTTATCAGGAAAATTTGCCACTAAAGGATGGTCTTCCTTCATGGGTGCATCCACTAACTGATCTATAATTATTTGTCCTTTTATAGCTTTCCTCTCTACATATTGGATGTCATATTCACTAAGTATCATAACCCATTTAGCCAATTGGCCTGTTAATGCTACTTTACTTAGGAGATATTTGAGGGGATCAATCTTTGCGACCAACATGGTTTGGTGGTTTAGCATATAGTGCCAAATTTTTTGAGTAGCAAAGACCATCACAAGACATGAACATTCTATGTTACTATAATTTAATTCATATCCCACCAAGGTATGACTGATGTAGTACACTACTCTTTCATGAACTTGATCATCATTTTGTGTGAGAAGAGCTCCTAATGCTGATTGAGTTGCTGAAATGTATAGTATCAATGGTTTTCCATCAATAGGTGGCATTAAGATTGGTGGAGTGATCAGATAATCCTTGATTTGTTGGAAAGCTTCTTGAAATTTAGGCATCCATACAAATGGTACTCCTTTCTTGAGCAAATGTTGAAATGGGTGTATTTTGTCTACTAATTATACAATGAAGCACCTGATAGACTGTAATCTTCCCTGTAGTGTTCTTAGTTGTCCAATGTTGATTGGAGGAGGCATTTCTACAATAGCTTTTACCTTCTCTGGATCTACTTCAATGCCTCTTCTAGAAATGATATATCCTAGAAGTTTCCCTGATTTCACTCCAAAGACACATTTCTTTCGATTTAGTCTGACGTTGTAATTTTTTAGCCTCTAGAATATCTTGTCTAGAACTTTCAAATGATTTTATTTTGTTACTGATTTAGCTATAATATCATCGACATAATTTTCCATGAGAGTATATACAAAGTCATGGAAAATAGTTGTTATTGCACGTTGATAAGTAGCTCCTACATTCTTAAGCCCAAAAAGCATAACATTCCAATGGTATGTTACCCATGGACATGTGAAAGTTGTCTTGTGTTAGTCTTCAACTACGATTTTGATATGGTTATATCTAAGAAACCATCCATGAGGGATAGCATCTCGTATCTTGTTGTAAGGTCTACTATCATGTCAATGTTCGACAAGGGGAAGTCATCCTTAGGACATGCCTTGTTGATGTCTCTAAAGTCTGTACAATGCCGATGCCCCCAATTGGTTTAGTCACTAGCACAAGATTTTAAATCCAGTCTACATAGTCTATAGATCTTATGAATTCGACATCCAATAGTTTCTTAAGTTCTTCTTTGACCAGTAGAGAAATCCGTGGATGCATTTTCCTTAACTTCTATTTGACAAGCTTAATACCTGATTGTAATGGTAGATGATGCAATATAAGGTCTAGATCAAGCCCAGGCATGTCAGCATACGACCATGCAAAGTTTATCTATCTCTTTGTGAAGAAGTCCTAAAACTCTTGTCCTTCTGTCTCTATCAAAGAGGCTACCAAGTATATTACCCGAGGGTCTTCATCTGTGTTTATGTTGACTTCAATAGACTCCTCTACTAACATTGGTGACTTTTCCTGAGCAACGGGGAGAATATTCAAACCTCCATCCTTGGGTGCCTCAGAGAGGTTTTCGCCCTCAGATACATCCGTTATTTTTACTATTTCTTCATCCAAAGGCGCCTTTCAATTTTCACCTAGGGATTCATCATTTTGCTCATTTTCATTATTTTTCTTTTTAGTTTCATTTTTGCGACTAGAGTTGTAAATAGACTCCCCAAAATACGCTTTGACATCCAAGTCTATGGTAAAGCCAACTTTATGATCCCCTCTTGGTATGCCTTCTTGAAGTCCCATGAACTCAGCTATTGCTTCATCATTCTCGAATGTGTTTAAGATGGGTGTACCTTATTGATCCTAGTCGATAAGTTGGGGATATATGAGGGGCATGTCATCATCAGAGTTATCAAAGGTGGAAGTTGACAAGGTGAATATAGAGTGGTTGACATGGTCATAGAATTTTTGGACTAACTCCTTGTTCTTTTTCCTATGGGTAGGTAAACTCTGATGTGGGACTATTGTAATGGCTAGGTCATTAGAAGATGGTTTTTCAGGTGCCCAAGATGCAGTATCAAGGGTTTCCCAATAATAGCGCTTAAGCCATTCTTCTTTAGACAACGACTTCTTATCACAGGGGCTAGATGGATTTGGTACAGGTTTTATCATTTGGTCGAGTTCTCCAAATATATTATCTAGGTTCATGGTGCTGGTAGAGGAAAGGGAATCCCATTCATAGTCACTTGAGTCAGGGGATTCATCGTAAACTAGGGAAAGTGGTTCGTGAGATATCTTGATGTATTCGTAAGCACTCACTTCCTCTTGAAATGGTGACAAAGTACTAGGAAAGCCAATTCTAAGTAGTTGAAACCCTAGCCCTAGGCCTTTCGATCATGGTGAGACAATGGTCGGTTATGTCCTTCCATTTTGATGTAGTCCTAACCCACTATGTCCATCGTAGCCTTTGCTTTGCATTATCTTAAAGCCTTTTCCATATGGATCCTTAGCTATTTGAATAGATGATGAGGGGTATTCATTGTCTTCCTGGTACAACCAGGAGATAATATCAGCTTGGTCCACAACTTCTTCACTTAACTCTCCCCATTTGGTCACTGTCATTGTAGGGGGAACATGAAATGTGACTACTAATTGTCTTCTATCTAGCATGGGTAAGCCATATGCCTTAGGTGGAACCAGCTGACTGACACAATAGGATGCCTTCATGTGATATTCTCCATAGCCCCTTGTCTTGGATCTCGACCTTAGGAGTGGATGATGGTGGTTTGAATGAAATGGACTCGGTAAGATGTGATGGATCAACGTACAAGGATAAAGTGGATGATGAAGCTTCTTGATTAACTGGCACTTGTCGTTGTGGAATTTCCCTTAGGCTTGTACAATATTGAAAAGGATCTGGATCACCATCAATTGTGATCTCAGTGCCATTATACAGGAATTTAAGACACTGGTGATATGTGGAAGGTATGGATTTCATTGCATGTATCCAAGGTCTACCTAACAACAGCTTATATGGAAGGGTGAGATCCAAGAATTGGAAGCTGGTGTTCATAACTGTCAGGCCAATTCTGATAGGGAGTGTGACAACTCCTTTGGATGATCTTTCCTCATCATCATAAGCCTTGATGACTATACTCTTAGAGGTTTCTACGCATGCTTCTGAGAATCCTAATGCCTTAACCAATTTTAGGGTACACAGGTTCAAAAATTCTCCTCCATCTACCAAGTCTCGTCTGACTTTGGTTTGATCGACTAAGACTTCAAGATGTAATGGGTCATTATGATTGGTTTTTTCTATTGAGTAGTCTTGTTGAGAAAATGTGGCATGATGGGAGTTGGTTAAGTATCCTACCATTTCTTCAAAACAATTGACATCTAAGTTGGTAGGGACAGTCTTTCTCTGTAAGGCTTTGTCGGGAATAGCTCGATGCTCAAGTGATAAAGTCAATAGTTCCAAAATGGATATCTGTGCAAGGTTCTTGCTCAATTGATCAAGCAGATTGTAATTATACTTGGAAGACTGTGTAGGTGGCTCAGAAGAAGGACCTAGAAGAGTTATCTTAGTTCTGCATGTATTTATAGCACATTCAGGATGCTTCTTAATGGTGATGGTATGGACATTTTCATTTACAGCTCGGAGGTGATTTATGATCATACCTTTTCCATAGTCATACTTGGTATTTGCATAATTGGCTGACATAGTATTCTTGGTTCCCGAATTGGAGGATTTTCCTTTCATGTGGTCATGTAATGGGTCTATGAATACCTTGTGATCATTGTTCTTGGTATGTTTCTGCCCATTGACCTCTATAGTTCTATCTTCAACAAAGTCTTGTATGATATTCTTCAGTTGTCGACATTGTTGTAGGTTGTGTCCTTTTATTCGATGGTATTCACAATATGCATTATCATCCCACCATGAAGGTTTAAACTATCCAAGATCATATTGTCTTGGTTCCAATGGTTTTAGGAGATCATGTTTAATCAACTCTTTGAAAATTGTCTCGATTGGTTGCCCTAAGGGGGTAAATTCACATTTAGGAAATCTCCTTTGTGGTCGTTGTTGTTGTGAATTTTGGACAAATTTGTTGTTTGATCCGGATTACTCATCATGTCTTGATTGGGGTTGTAACCTCTAAGTGTGATGGATTGGTCTTGCATGTATGGTTTTAGCATCCACAATGCCATCATTGGTAACATTTTTGTTTCTAGACCAGAACTTGTTTCTATCATTGGGTGTGTTTTGATGTTGAACCACTAGGTTTCTTCTTGGTACTTTAATTTCTCCTTTTTCAATAAGGCCTTTTTCAAGGATGATTCCTTTTTGTACCAAGTCTAGGAATGAAGTAGAAGAATAGACATAATAGTATATTGCCATACTTGAAAATGTTCTTCTTGTCCTTCTTGATTTTTCCAAGGTTTTCAATTAGCTAGCTTCAGAGTAACTTGCATAAGTCATATTCTACATTTTCCTTGATCATTTGATATGCTACATAGATTTCAGTACCAGATACATAGTTATCCCAACTCGAGTGATAGATTTTGTATCAAATAACCATAGAAGAAATTTTTACATCCAATTCAATGATTTTATTAACTTTCATGACTCTTCTATTGAAATTGGAACCGATTGCCTCAATGACTGTTTGGTTCTTCATAGATTTCAATGTGGGAAACCCATCGGTTGAATTTAGACCAGTAACAATGCTTATATATTCTCTTGTGATCTTGAAGGGTTGATTTAACCACATGAACTTGGTATGCACTCGACTTAGTATGTATTGAACCCATTCATTTTCATCGAACACGGGAAACTTCACAATTCGTGTGAATTTATTCTCCTCTAAAGTCTTAAATTTAGGCATTACACATAAATCTTCTCCCACAATGTGATTTGTGTATAGATTTAACAAATGAGAGCTTCCTAATTCCTCAACATTCACTTGAATGTATTCCCTAATATCTTCAATGTGAAAAACACCATACAAAGCTGAAGAAGATGCACCTAATCGTTCTATCTCAATGGTTCTGAACGGGTGCCATTTGAATTTTGGGTGGGGTCTATCCTTAATATCGATGACTAACGAAGCAACCATTTCGAGAAATTTCAAAATTCACAAGTTTTACAGATAAATACCTTTTGTTGAATTAGGGTTTGTTCACCGAATCGCCTTTAGACTTGTATCTCGCCAAAATTCACTTGCAAAGCTTCTCCAAACTTATTCTTCTAAAAATGCAAAGTGATGAATGAGGAATAGAAGTAACCTTTTATCATTTGCACACCTAAATTTTTATCATTTGCAAAGTGATGAATTGAAACACTGACTGGAGAATGATGGACCACTTGGATTGATTCTACTTCTACATTGAGCAGCCATATGACCAAATTTATTTTAAAAAAAATAGTATCCATTAAACTTTTGAGCATTGGGTTGTCTTACATGATACCTTCTAGCTTTGCTCCTTTGATTTCCAGATCTAAATTTCCTTTGACCAGATCCAGAGCTTTCTCCTTTCTCATATCCAAGACCTTGCTTGTCACTCACAATCTTCTGACTTTGAATCAATTCATCAAGCTTAACTGAGCTAATCTTGAACTTCACCTTGTAATCATTTGTAGTTTCAATTTCATCCCTAAGAATAACAATGTGTCTTTCAAGCTCTTCTTCATTGTTTCTGGATTGTTGCATTTCAAGCTCTAGCTAATTGAATCTATTACATTCATCAGATCTTTCTTTCAAGGACTGAGTAATATTCTCTTCATTCTTCTTTCTATCTTCAATTTCCTTGGTCATCCTCATCACAATAGATTCCATCTCATGCTTTAGGACAACATTATCTCTAGTGAGCTTTTCACATTCTTCTGTCTTTTCCTTCAAGGCTTGACTTAGGTATTCATCTTCCATGCTTTTTCTCTCTTTCTTCTTGATCTAATCATAGAGTTCATTTATGTTTTCCCTATACTTATTGATTTGATCTTTCAATGATTGAATGAATTTCTCAGCATTCATGAGGCTTTCTTGCAATTCTCGGACTTCATATTTGGACTAATCAAGATCATTTAGTTCCCACCTAAATTTTTTGATGAAGAATGCTACAATCCATTGAATCACCTTTCCGGATCTTCCCCAAGCTATTAAAATTCTTTTGTCCTGAACTAGGCTGTGATACCAGTTGTTGGAATCAAGGAACACTGAGAGGGGGGGGGGGTGAATTAGTGTTCTAAAAAATTTAACTTTATTAACTTGATCTTTAAACCACTTGTAGCATTGAACCAAAAGAAAGATGTAAGAACATAAGGCAATCAACCACAACACCATAACACCACGATCTTTATGTGCAAACCCTATTAGGGGAAAAACCACAGTGGAGCTTAATCCATAATTTGAGTATACTCAATATAAGTGTTTACAAATGGAATGCACATGCATTTAGGCACACTGCCTAGATATCACTACTCAAATACAAAAGTCTTACTGCCCAAAGGAAGACATGTTGTGCAGTTTTGCACACATGCCCCACTGAAAGTAGGGACCCTCTTTTGGCTTGCTCTTTTGGCCCGTTTTTATGGCTTGCCCCCTCTTTTGTGCTTATCTTTGAAAATATTGGGGTTTTGGTCTTTGGTGCTTGCCTTGGTTGTGGGTACCTTTGTGTTGAATTCTTGGTGGTTTTGGAGTTTCGCGGATGTCCTCTCTAGGGTGGTCTTCTTTTGCCTTCTATTTTTTGTTTGGGTCTTAAGGGTTGGTTTCCTCCCTTAGGTTTTCCTTTGTTTTCCTTTTTCTTGTATTTTGTCGGAGGTGGAACTTGTAGGAGTTGAGAAAATACAACTTCACAAACCCCGAAGATCACCTGCATGCAAATAACCTGTCACAAAAGAAGAGATGGAGACAAACAAGCAAGGGTTCTCTGAAAACTAAAAATGTATATATCAGAGAGAATGAGAGAATGAATTGATATGAAATACAATGGGATCAATCCTTATAAAAAGGAGATCATGCAAACTCTAATAAAACCCTAATAGAAGCCATAATAGGAAAACATTTAATAATTAATATAATTATTAAATGTCACTTTATGCAAACTAAAGTGAAATCTTAAGAAGGGAATAAAGGTAACTTAATTAACACAATTAAGTTAAAACCTTTACTCTAACACCCCCCTTAAGATGAGCAACAGTGCAGTTACAAAAAAATGCAAGAAAGCAAAGATAACTACAATGCAAGAAGGCAAACATGGGTCCTGGAAACTAGGCCAGATCAGGTATCCAAATACAACCAAATATTTGTAAAATGGAGAAATAGAGAAAACCTCACAGGAAAAAGCTCTACTCCAAAAAGAGATGCAGAAAGCCAAGAAGAACATCACTGAAGCAGAAGAAGCTACAAACAACTGTCGAAAGATGACTGCTATGGTGTTGAAGAACCTCCGCTGAAGATAGGATGATCAGGAACAAGAAGACAACAATCTGCATAAGTGCCCATACAACACTACTCGAATCAGATGGATAACAAAGGAAAACACCTGGAACGAAGATACAGATGGCACAAGAACCAATAGTTTGAAACACTGATCAACTGAGAATGCAATATCGCTTCCAAGGTGAAAACCAAAGAAGAATTAGCACGAACAATATAATTACCCCCCATAATGCTGAATTGGGAGAGCCTGACAGATCCACTGAAATGATGTGAAACACCCTGTAGTGCATGAAGAAGAAGATACAACATCTGAAAGTGCACAAAAAAGCACCTGCAACTGAAAAAGTGGTGTGCAAAAATAAAGCACACGTGCATGAGGCGAATCATATGGATCCACTGTCATTGTGGAGGGACACTCACCAGACAAGGATGTGATGGCAAAATAAAGGAAAACTACACAACCCCTCATGACACTTTATAATAACAGTGCGAGTACAAAATATGGCACAACCTTATGTGCAAAAATCCCCAAAAGATGCATGTACAATAGTGTGGCACTTTATCTCAGTGCGTTTACATAAAAGATATTGCTTACAAATGATGCTCAAAATGTCCAAAAAGGATAAAAGCTAGAAATACATGAAGAACAGCCAAAAACCTGACTGTATAATGCATCAACAAAAGAAAGAAGTGATGAAACCCACACCATTAAAAAGTTGAGAAAACCTTCTTTCCGACGATATCTCATTTGCCAAAAAATGATATTGTATGCCCAAGTTACGGCCTCTGGAATAAAACAGCTCCAAAGATGAAAAAAGCCAGCGCTGGATAAAATTTGACGGTCATACGACTGTCGCAGCAAAAAGACTGGCTTAAATTTGACGGCCAAATGGCTGTCACTGTAAAAGTACGATAGGGCTTATTTTAGAAAAAAATGTTTTTTTAAATAATTAAAAAACAAATAAAAAAAAAGCATTTTATTTTTTTTGAAAAAATAATAAAAAGCCATGGGTTTTTTTTTATTTTAAAAAAAAACTTTAAAAAAAAGAAAGGGGCGGGGTCCGCATGGGGGCCGTCGCCTGCCAAGGTGGCAGGACGGTACCCATGCAGTACCGCCTGCAGCAGGAGGGGCGATGCCCAAGGGGCCACCGCCTGCCATAATGACAAGCGGCAGTACCCTTGGGTACTGTCCCTGCTTGCGCAGGGTACCTGCAGCAGGCCAGCAAGTCTTTAAACTGCCCTTTTTTAATTTTAATTTTCTTTTTTTTTTAATTTTCTTTTTGCAATGAAAAAAACCTGCTGAATTTGGCAAAGAAAAAAAAATAATTTATTTTTGACGAAATAGAATAATCCGAAAAAATATGCGGAATAATAAATTTCGAATAATTTTTTTTTTTACCAAGCAGGCGGATGCACGGACGGCCGTACGACCATACTTGTAAAAGAAATTTGCTCCAAAATTTGACTTTGTCCAAAATGGATGAATGAATAGTTGATTTAGGGGTTTTGGACCGCTGCGGACGCAATGACAAGGTCCATTTGAGCTGAAAATGCTTCAAAATTGCAGGAATGCCCTGGATAAAAAAAATAAACCCCAAACCCTTGAACCTCCAAAAATCTTCAAAACAAGAATAGGAAGCAATAAGTGTGGAGCTCTGATACCATGTAGGAGTTGAGAAAATACAAATTCACAAACTCCGAAGATCACCTGCATGCAAATAACCTGTCACAAAAGAAGAGATGGAGACAAACAAGCAAGGGTTCTCTGAAAACTAAAAATGTACATATCAGAGAGAATGAGAGAATGAATTGATATGAAATACAATGGGATCAATCCTTATAGAAAGGAGATCATGCAAACCCTAATAAAACCCTAATAGAAAAATATTTAATAATAAATATAATTATTAAATGTCACTTTATGCAAACTAAAGTGAAATCTTAAGAAGGGAATAAAGGTAACTTAATTAACACAATTAAGTTAAAACCTTTACTCTAACAAAATCGAGATGGAACTGAACTTGGAAATTTTGCAAAGTTCTCAGTTTGGTTCTCGTTCCCATTCCGGTTGTGCCTCCCGCGTTCTGGTTTTTCCCATTGTTTTGCTTGTCTTCGGCCTTCAGGTTGGTTTTCTTCCCTTGGGGTTTTTCTTGGTTCATTTTTTCCTTTATTTTTCGAAATCAGAATTGGGATGGAACTTAACTTTGAACTTTGGCAAAGTTCACAGTTCGGTTCCTATTCCCGTTCTGGCTCCGCTTCCCACCTTCTCATTTTTTTTGTCACTTTGATCATTTTTGGCCTAAGGGTTGGTTTCCTCCCTTAGGTTTTCCTTAGTTTTCCCTTTCTTTCGTTTGTTGGAGGCGGGATCAAGATGGAACATAACTTTGCACTTTCACAAATTTTTTTGTTTGGTTCCTGTTCCCATCCCAGCTCCTCCCTCACCTATTTTCCTTCCGTTCCTATTTTGGTTTCGCCTCTGCCTCCACCGGGGTTGGTTCCATTTTTTCCCCCGCCTATTTTCCTTCCATTCCTATTTTGGTTCCACCTCCGCCTCCACCGGGGTTGGTTTTGTTTTCGTCCTTGCCTATTTTCCTTCCATTCTCATTTTGGTTCCGCCTCCACTTCCACCGAGGTTGGTTCTATTTTCACCCCCGCCTGTGTTGTGTCTTTGTTCCTATTTTTCTCGTGGCTCTATCTCCACCTGTCTTTGGTTCCACTTTTGCTTGGGTTTGTGCATGATTTTCTTACCATGGGAACTCTGTGATTTGACTTGAATTTTATTGATGTATTGAGCATTAATGGTGGCTCGTTTGAATGCAGGCTGGATCAAGCTGAAGGTTGTTGTTGATTATTTCTACTCTTCCTTCACATGCATTGGACCGTTCTTTGTTGGATTCTCCAGGCCGACATGGATGAAATTGGTGCATTAAATGCACATTTCATATTATTTTGAATTTCTCTTGGCTAACCTGTTGTGTGGTAGTTTATTATTGTAAACCCTAATTTGGCTGACATATCTTGGGGGTTTTCTATAAATTTGGCATTCTGCCTCATTTGTAAAGGTTAGAAGTTAGAGGTTCAGCTAGACATTTTACATTAGAGTGAATTGTAAGAGCAGGAGTTAGAGTTAGAGTTTAGTTTATCTTTTCAAGCAAGTGTTGCAACAGAATACTAGAATTGTTGCTACTTTGGATGATTTAATACAAGTAAAGACATTGTGATTTGGTGCCCTTCCTGTGTTGAATTTTATTTGGCATGGTTCTTGATATTCTATCTTCAAAATTACTTAATTTTATTTAATGTTAGCTGGTTTGGTGATGCTTAGGGTTTTATGCTTGAAGTGTTTGTAGCAATCTCTAGTCCATACTTTTTGTAGTTAGTTGATTGTTAGCTACTTTGCAAAGTTATCCTGGACTTAAAAGTTATGCTTAGTTTGATTGTGAATGTTTTCTCATTTCAATTGCAATAAGGTTGTTCTGAATGAATGTTCATAGTTTGAAAATATTTAATACCTTAGAAGATTGCACTATTTCTGTAAGATTGCAGATTTATCTGGGTTAAACATAAATCAATTTTTGAGGGATTGGTCCATTTCGATTATTTTATCTTTTGCATGGTTAATCTTAGGGTTAGAATTAGTCTTAGAATTATCTCTAAAACCTTATCTCTTTTGTGTTTATTTTGAATCTGGGTTAGTTTTAGGATTTGAAGTATCAACATATTGTTAGATCTGATAAATTGGAGTCTAGTATTTTTTTGTAGTAAGGTCCCTTTGTGATTACCATTATTTTCACATTATCTCTGAGTTGTTTCACTGCATTGTCAAGACCTGACACCCGAGAGACCTTTTGGTTATCTCTTTGTTCATAGAGATCAACCTTTCAAGAGAGATAGGATAACTTTTATTTTGTATGAGTTGTTTCCATGCAAAAAATACCATCAAAATATTGGCACTAGAAGGAGGGCACTGAATAAGTAAGTTGGATCGATTTTTGTTTGCCATTTTTCCTAAGAGGTTCAAAAGATGAACTAGATCTACTCCAGGAGAGGAAGAATTTGAAGAGCTACAAGCCCGTACTAGGTCAAGAAGGGACAGAACAAGAGGAGAATCATCATCAACCCAACCAATCCCATCATCTCCATCATCCTCATCATCCTCATCCTCATCCTCATCTAATTCTGATTCTGAGGGAATTCCTATTTTGCAACCTCAACCAGCCATAAATCAGCCATTACCACCTCCACCTCTACCAATGGCTTTTCTATCCAATAAACCATCTCCCTTAATCTTCAATAATTACAATGTCATGCCCAAGAACCCTGAGCATTTTTTCCTGAAGTTCCATACTAATGATCCCAATAGGACTGCAAAGGAGCATATTAGGATTTTTCATACTTGTCTGAGAGATAGAGGGATCAATCATGAGGATGTTGCATGTAGGATTTTCCCTTATTCCCTAGGGGATTAGGCCTTTTATTGGTATAATCACTTACTTGCTGCTTCTATCCAAAATTGGACAAAACTAGAAACTGCATTTATGTAGAAGTTTAAAATTCTCATTAGTGCTAATGAGCTTTACATGCAGTTTACTGGGGTTAAGAGGGAAATTAATGAGCCTATGGGGTCTTTCAACAATAGGTTTCATTGGGCATAAACTAGACTTTAAGAACCTTATGCTATAGATGATTCCACTGCCCTAGAGGTCTACTTTGAAGCCCTTGATAGCATTACATCCACCTTTCTTAAATGGGGGACTAAACCCCCAACTACCTTGCTCACTACATACATAGAGGTTGTTAAGGTTAGCATAGATTTGAGGCAACATCTATCAAGACCTTTGCCATCCTTAGGACCTGTTGCTCACCCTGGAAAAGTCCAAGCTCTTAACCAGTCCTTGACTAATCATGTTCCCATGATGAATCCAGTACCATCATTTCCTTTGATCCCACATCTAGGTCCTCCAATAAATCAAGCTTAGCCAATGACCTCCTATCCTCAGCAAAGAGCTAACCAGCCCCTCCAAATGCAGCAATATGCTGGTTTTCCCACATATTTGTAGAATTCAGAAGTTTTGAATCAGGCTATTGGTTCTGGAGGGGTCCTAGGATACTCCCACAATAATGTGAATTCAACATCATGCAATAGTCTAGATAAGGAACGACTGGATGAGCTAACTAAGCAAGTGAAGAAGCTAAACATGGAGGTAACCTACTTGAGGAACTAGAATAGCCAACTCCAAGCTAATCAAAAGAGCATGCAATCAAATTATAACAGAGGGAAACACTATGACAGAAATTAGAACTTTGAAAAGGGACAAGGTTCTGGTCAAAACTTTGATAGAAGCCAACAAAGTGGACAAGGATTTGAAAGAAGATAGCCACCTAGGTAGAATAGGCCATGGAACACTGGGCCTAAAAATGGAGGAGTTCCCACTCCATTTGATCAACCTTCCAATCTAGAGAAACCTCCGAGTGGTGTGTACTTAGTAGAGGCTGCTTTATCTGGATGGTGTAGGCTTCATAAGACAAGTCAGCACTCTGAGCTTGATTGCCCTGAATTTCAAACTACTGCTTCCATCTTTCAATATGAAGTTAAAAATAATTCCAATAGTTAGGATATTGTGCCCTAAAATCCTTATGTTTCTCCGGTATTGGTGCTTAACCATGCTCCATTCCCAAAAGGTGAAGAAAATGAACCAGAAGAAGAGTCCAGTGATCAGGACAAAGAAACAAAACATGTGTTGAATGAAGATGAAATTTCTTAGTTTTTTAATGAAGATACTGAGAATGATAATGTCCCATTGGATGAAGAAGAGGCTGATGTTGAAGAGGTACAAATGTTTCAACAACCTGCAAGAAAGTATGATCTAAGGAGCAAGCCCCACAGGAATTCACAAGCTCGACGATCATTTACTACATCTACCCCTCCACATAATTTTACTACTCCGCCGGATCCACATGCCAATAATATTCCATCTTACCCTCAGGTGCCAACACAGTACCTCACAAAAGAAGGACAATCCGATATATTAAGGGGAAACAATATCGAAGTTTCAAAAGACAAACAAACTGGTGGCTGCAAGGAGGCTCATGTTGATATGAACATGGAGCAATTGGGAAAATATGTGAATGAAGAATTCAAGAAAGTAAAGGTAAGTCTTTCTTCTTTTGAATTATTAAGAGTTCCTGCTATTAGGAATTCTTTCTTGGGGTCTTTCAATTCCAATACAACACCACAAGGAGTAACTACCAATAAGGTAGTTGTCGGATCCTTTAGTGCATAGACACCCCAAGGCCAAGCCCCACCTGTAGATAGAGGAAAATATAAAGATAAGAGTCAGGTTGCACAAGCTGACACACAGTTGAATTAATTCCAAGGAAAAATAGAAACCCCTCCTTTTCTGATCTCTATTCGTATATTTGGTAAAAATTTGCACAATTGCCTGCTGGATTCAGGGGCATCCAAAAATGTTATACCATTTGTAGACTATAGGGCTCTTGCTATTACCCCTGCAGCCTCTTAGAAGGTCACCCAATTGGAAAAAACATAGATGAATATAGTAGGAGAACTGAACATGATTCCCATGAAAGTTGCCTCAAATCCTAGAGTGCAACAAGTACTTAATATTCAGGTTGCTGACATTCCTGACACAAATGGACTAATCTTGGGTAGAGATTTTACTAAGGCACTAAATGGATACACATCCACAAATTATTCTCACATGTGGCTCCCTTGGAAAGGAGTCCCAAATCAGATAAGAATTGAGAGAGAACCTAGAATGAAGTATTTCATTACTGAATATCAAAATACTTCAAATGAGATACTAGTATTAGAAGTCAGTATGGGGAACTATGTCCTAGCCTCCCCTGCTTCAGACACAAAGGAAATATTGGTGCTGCAAATCTCTTCTGGCGAATCCACATCAGAAGCCAGTAGCTCCGAAGTGCAACTTGAACAAATGGAGGAACTTGATGATCAAGTAGATAGACAACTCAATTTTTTGGATAACTTCCAGGAGTTTATCCAGAAATGTGTAGAAGATCAAATACAGCTGGGTAGAAATATGAACTTTGAAGAATTGCTTCTTCCTAATTGGTGCAAAGTTCATAATGCTCCTCATTTTGAACTAGAATGTTGCTTGTGTCAAAATGTAGTGAAACAGATACAAAGGCACATTAACACAACCCCAATTATTGGGTTAAACATACAAAGCATTCAAAATAGTATAAAAGGGAAGGACACAAAACCTCTTGAAGAACCTCCGAGCGGCTGCAAGGACAAAGATATCTCAAGAAAAGCAAGAGCTAATGATTGGTAGACGTTAAGGTTTGATGGATCCAAATCCAAGCAAGGTGCTGGAACAGGGCTTGAGCTGATCAGTCCTAAAGGTAAAACCTAATTTTTTGTTCACAGAATCTAATTCCAGTGCACTAACAATGTAGTTGAGTATGAAGCTCTAGTTCATGGGCTATTAATGGCATTAAGAAAGAAAGTTAAAATTTTGCAAGTGTTTGGAGATTCTGAGCTAGTGGTCAGGAAAGTAAGGAAACAATACTCATGTCATGATAGAAGGATGACCAATTATAGGCACATAATATGGGATCTTATTGAAGGATTTGATGCCTTCAACATTCAGCTGATACCTTAAAGTAAGAATCAGATTGCTGATTCTCTCGCACAAGTAGCAAGTACATTGCAACCCTTATCACTTTCAGGCTTAAAGAAGTTCACTATGGAACTTGTTCTAGTACCCTCAGTGCCTGACAATGTCACCAATTTTTAGGTATTTGAAGATGATAAGAATATTCTTGATTTTATCACTAGCTGTGATGTGTTTTCTTTTCAAGTTATTGATGAGGTTGAACCTCAAGAAGCTAAAATGGACCTGGAGGGGGTCCTCAATCTGAAAACTAATACCATACCAAGAGGCATGGTGCAATTGGAAAGGATCTTTTATTTGGATAGGATAAGACATCATGAGAAAAAAATGAAAAGGGAGTCTCTTAATGGCCAATATGAAATATACAACATGGGGACCCAAAGTGATGTGAAGAGTGTTTTTATTGGTAAGGTGTGCACTCCAGAGGAGAGGAAAGGAATTATTGATGCTTTACACACATATCATGATGTGATATCCTAGAGTTATGATGACTTGAAGACATATGACACTTTGATTATTACACATACTATCCCCCTCAAGTCAAATGTTAAGCCATTCAGGCAAAGATAGAGACCAATTAATGCTCTGCTGGAGCCCATTATTCAGAAAGAAGCACATAAGCTACTTTCAACTCGAATCATATTTCCAGTGATACATTCAACCTAGGTAGCAATTCTAGTTCCTATCAAAAAAAAGAATGGAGAGATCAGATTGTGTGTGGACTTTAGAAATATTAGTAGAGCATCAGAAAAGGATAACTATCCAGTTCCTTCACTGGATGAGGTACTTCAGATCGTCAATGGATCCCAAATGATGTATTTTTTGGATGGGTATTTTGGATACAACCAAGTCATGGTACAATATGAGGATAGGCACAAGACTACCTTCACTAGAAAATGGGGAACCTTTGCTTACCGAAGAATGCCCTTTGGATTAATCAATGCTGGAGCTACATTCCAAAGAGCTATGGATATTGCTTTTAAGGATATCATTGGTAAGTGCATCATTATTTACATGGATGATTTGATAGTCTTTTCCAAGAAGAGAAGTGATCATGTTGCAGATTTATGCAAAGTGTTTCAGAAGTGCAGAGAATTTGGCATTTCACTTAATCCAAAGAAGTGCGTCTTTGGGGTCACTGAGGGAAAGCTGTTACAACATGTTATTTTAGAACAAGGTATTGCCATTGATCCTGAACGAGTGGAGGCTAACTGAAAATTCAACCCCCTACAAGCAAGAAAGAAATGAAGTCATTCTTTGGCAACATTAACTTTGTCATAAAATTTATCACTGGATTTGCAAAGATAGTCAAGCCATTGAATGCCATGCTGAAACAAGAAGAAAAGTTTGAATGGAATACAGAGGCTAAGGAAACATTTGCAGAAATCAAGAGAGCTATTGTTGAGGCCCCTATTTTGGTAAGTCTTGATTGTGCTAAGGCATTCTACATCTATTCATTTGTTTTTAATCACTCCCGTTGAGGCTTGTTGACACAAAAGTACGATCAAGGGAATGAACATCCCATAGCATTCATGAGCGCACCTTTGAAAGATGTAGAACTGAGGTATCCTAGTGTTGAAAAGTAGGATTATTCCTTGATCCAAACTGTGAAGAAGTTCAAACACTATATATTGAGAAACAAGGTCTTTGCTATAGTCCATGATCCTATAGTCAAGCTGTTGTTGATGCAGAATGAATTGGGTGAATGCAAAGCCAAGTGGGTGACTATGTTACAAGAGTATGATATTGAAATTCAACCCATGAAGTTGGTAAGAGGGCAGGGACAGACCAAGACAATGGCATAAATGGGTCCTGGCATTGTTACCTAGCATTATAATCTTGAGGATGTTTCTCCAAGGGGATGGTATGATGATATTATCCAGTATCTTTTGAACCAGCAGTGTCCTAGACACCTCAAAGTAGTACAACATAGAGATTTATGTTTGAAGAGTGGTAATATAATGATGAAGGGAGATATCCTATACAAGAGAAATCATGAAGGTGTCTACTTGAGATGCCTAGGGAAGGAAGAGGCAGTGAGAGTAATGACTGAATTTCATGATAAATATGGCACAGGCCATGGTTCAACACATTCCACTGAAAATCAGATCCTTGGGGCAGGCTATTACTGGCCTACCTTGTTCAAAGACACACATCACCATGTGAGAACTTGCCATGTGTGTCAAACTACAACAAGCAGGGAGAGGTGTGCAGCTCTTCCACTTCATCCTAACATAGAGGTAAAACCATTTGCACAATGGGGAATGGACTTCATAGGTCCAATCAACCCACCTTCGTCTGTAGGACACAGGTATATTCTTACTATAACTGATTATTTTATTAGATGGAATGAGGCTCTTTCTTGCAAATAATGCACCTCTGAAGTGGTAATAAATTTCATGGAGTTAGGTATTATCAATCGCTTTGGTTGTCCATTGGTTGTAGTTTGTGATAATGGGCCTGCATTTGCATCATTAAAGTTTTCTAACTGGGTTTATGATCATAGAATTGCCATAAAATTTGTATCCAATTACTATCCACAGGGGAATGGTTTGGTTGAGTCTTCCAATGAGAACCTGTTGAGAGTCATCCAGAAACTACTAAAAAAGAACCCCAAGGATTGGCACACTGGGCTTAGATTTTCTCTTTGGGCAGACTGCACTAGACATAAGACATCCATAGGAACCTCTCCTTATCACCTAGTGTATTGCCTGGAACCTGTGTTTCCCATCCAATTGAAGATCCCTACCTTGCAATTCATTAATGAATACTATAACGAAGAGGATAAAAGAGAAGCCAGACTTGTTGAGTTGTTGCACTTTGAGGAGAAAAGAGATCAAGCCCTTGAGAACTTTTCCAAACATCAGGTTGTGGTTAAAATATGGTTTGATAGGAGAGCCACAGTAAAATCCTTTAGAATATTTGACTTGGTTCTCTACTGGGATAAATCCCATGACCGTAAGGGAGCACATGGTAAATTTGAAAAACTCTGGCTTGGCCCCTATCAGATTTCAAAAATTTTGGGAGATAATGCTTTTTGCCTGAAAACCCTCACTGGTGAGGATATCCCACTACCTGTCAATGGGCAGTATTTAAAGAATTACTTCCAATCTTGATTTGTTTGCAGCTCTCTCTTGTACATAGTTAGAGTAGGTTTTCTTTTGGCTTTGTTTTGCTTGTTTTTATTTGCTCTGGTTAGAGTAAGGTTTCTTTTGGTTTTTCTCTGTTGGTCTGCTGGTCTACTTTTGATTTTGGTTTTTGGCTTTCTAGGGTTGTTGCATCTATACAACTGGCTACTTGTTTGGGGTTGTTCTGGGATTTATTTTACAAACTCTAGTCATCTTTTTGGAGTCAACTGGTAGATTTCCTTCATCTAATGTTGCATGCGCTAGGAATTAGTGTCACTTGACTAAGTTAAATTCTGGAATGTATTTGGGTCTTATATCTTCACACAAATCTTAAGAATTCCAAGGTTGCATATGGTCTTTAGGAGGTCTGAATAGGTGAAAAATATTAAGTTCTGCTCCAGTGCCACTGTGGTTCTCATCCTTGAGTTTGGGGTTCATTGCCTGCAAGGTGAAAAGTAAAGCTTTAAAAGAAAATCTCAAAGAGAATATCAAGAAAGGAAAAGAAAATATTGAAAATTAAAAGAAATATTCACCTTTTCAAGGGTATCCTAGTATCTCTACCAGGGCTATGGACACCTGGCTGGTAGTAAAGCTATGCTAGGGAGGGTCACAGTGATAACCTCACCGGGGCTTTGGATGCCTAACTGGCAATGAGGCTCTATCCTGGTTGCTTTTGGAGTTAGAACCCTTATGTAGCCCTATCAGACTGAGTTTGGTCCTTGTTGCAACTTAGGAAAGGATAATGAATGCATACTAACACACTTTGACCCTGGTATAGGAAAGTTTGGCTTGTTAGTGATTTCTAAAACCTTGTCTAGATGTAACCTGATGCTTGGATTGAAGCCATAGATTCTGAGTTCTTGATTCCAGTTTGTCATCAAAATTCTTTGGAGCATTTCCCCAGTGAAGTCACCATTTTTTGTGCAGTTTTGCACACACATCCCACTAAAAGTAGGGACCCTCTTTTGGCCTGCTCTTTTGGCCCGTTTCTGTGGCTTTCCCCCTCTTTTGTGCTTATCTTTGAAAATCTTGGGGTTTTTTTCTTTGGTGCTTACCTTGGTTGTGGGTGCCTTTGTGTTGAGTTCCTGGTGGTTTGGAGTCTCGTGGATGTCCTCTCTGGGGTGGTCTTCTTTTTCCTTCTATTTTTTCTTTGGTGTTTTTTTTGTCTGGGTCCTAAGGGTTGGTTTCCTCCCTTAGGTTTTCCTTTGTTTGCCTTGTTCTTGTGTTCTGTCAAAGGCAGAACCAGGATGGAACTGAATTTTGAACTTTTGCAAAGTTCTCAGTTCGGTTCCCATTCCCATTTTGGCTCCGCCTCCCGCATTTTTGTTTTTCCCATTGTTTTGTTTATTTTCGACCTTTGGGTTGGTTTTCTTCCCTTGTGTTTTTCTTGGTTGGATTTTTCCTTCATTTGTCAGAACCGGAACTGGGATGGAACTTAAATTTGAACTTTGATAAAGTTCACAGTTTGGTTCCCATTCTCGTTCTAGCTCCGCTTCGCACCTTCTCAGTTTTTTTGTCGCTTTGCTAATTTTTGGCCTAAGGGTTGGTTTCCTCGGTTTTCCCTTTCTTTCATGTGTCAAAGGTGGGACCAGGATGGAACTTAACTTTTCACTTTCATAAAGTTCATTGTTTGGTTCTCGTTCCCCTTTCGGCTCTGCCC
The DNA here is from genome assembly GCA_007115665.2 of Sequoiadendron giganteum. Classification (NCBI taxonomy): domain Eukaryota; kingdom Viridiplantae; phylum Streptophyta; class Pinopsida; order Cupressales; family Cupressaceae; genus Sequoiadendron; species Sequoiadendron giganteum. The sequence goes on from CM021108.1 coordinate 293,679,859, forward strand.
CTGATTGTTTTCCTTCTGTTCCCATTTTGGTTCCGCCTCTGCCTCTGCTGGGGTTGGTTCTATTTTCTCCCTAGCTTATTTTCCTTCCATTCCCATTTTGGTTTTTCCTCCACCTCTTTCGAGGTTGGTTCCGTTTTCGCCCCCGCCTATTTTCCTTCCATTCTCGTTTTGGTTCTGCCTCTGCTTCCATCGGGGTTGGTTCCATTTCTACCCCCGCCCGTGTTGTGTCTCTGTTCCTTTTTTTCTCATGGCTTTGTCTCCACCTATATTTGGTTCCTCTTTCACCTGTGTTTGTGCATGATTTTCTTTCCCTGGGAACTCTGCGATTCAACTTGAATTTTATTGATGTATTGAGTATTAATGGTGGCTCATTTGAATGCAGGTTGGATTGAGCTAAAGGTTGTTGTTGATTATTTCTACTCTTCCTTCACATGGATTGGACTATTCTTTGTTGGATTCTCTATGCCGAGATGGATGAAATTGGTGCATTAAATGCACATTTCATATTATTTTGAATTTCTCTTGGCCGACCTGTTGTGTGGTAGTTTATTATTGTAAACCCTAAATTGGTCGACATATCTTGGGGGTTCTCTATAAATTTGGCATTCTGCCTCATTTGTAAAGGTTAGAAGTTAGAGGTTCAGCTAGACATTTTACATTAGAGCGAATTGTAAGAGCATGAGTTAGAGTTAGAGTTTAGTTTATCTTTTCAAGCAAGTGTTGTAACAAAATATTGGAATTGTTGCTACTTTGGATGATTTAATACAAGTAAATACATTGTGATTTGGTGCCCTTCTTGTGTTGAATTTTATCTGGCATGGTTCTTGATATTCTATCTTTAAAATTTCTTAAGTTTATTTAATGTTAGCTAGTTTGGTGATGCTTAGGGTTTTATGCTTGAAGTGTTTACAGTGATCTCTAGTCCATACTTTTTGCAGTTAACTGATTATTAGCTGCTTTGCAAAGTTACCCTGGACTGAAAAATTATGCTTAGTTTGATTGTGAAAGTGTGTTCATTTCAGTTGCAATAAGGTTGTTCTGGATGAATGTTCATAGTTTGAAAATATTTAATAACTTAGAAGATTGCACTATTTATGTAAGATTGCAGATTTATCTAGGTTAAACAGAAATCAGCTTCTAAGGGATTGGCCCATTTCGAGCATTTTATATTTTGCATGGTTAATCTTAGGGTTACAATTAGTCTTAGAATTATCTCTAAAACCTTATCTCTTTTGCTATTTATTTTGAATCTGGGTTAGTTTTAGGATTTGAAGTATCAACATATTGCTAGATCTGATAAATTGGAGTCTAGTATTTTCTTGTAGTAAGGTCCCTTTGTGATTACCAACATTTTCACATTATCTCTGAGTTTTTTCACTGCATTTTCAAGACCTGACACCCGAGATACCTTGGGGTAATCTCTTTGTTCATAGAGATCAACCTTTCAAGAGAGATAAGATAACTTTTATTTTGTCTAAGTTGTTGTCATGCAGAAAACACCATCAACAAGATATAATGTCCTATAATCACATTCGGATTGCATCCATCTAATAGATCTTGAACTTAGAATATTGCATCTACTAATTCCTGATTACAGTTCTGGTTAAGCGCATTGTTCACATTCTTCACATTTTGTCTAATTCTACTCTTGAAACTTTGTATGCTTTAATTCGAATCACCAATCTTTGTTCTGCTCAAATGAAACTACACACAATCAATATATATTCCTTCTAACTCTCACATCATATTGCATCATATTTCAAAATGATATGAACAATCAATTATATATCTATCACTAAATATTAGAACAACTGCATGTCGGCTTTAACAAAATAAGAAACGTGCACAAACTGTTGGCTCAATCCATAGACAACTATCAATGAAAAGCAACCAATTTCAGACAAAACATATTAAGGATCCAAAAAACATGTATCAAACATGAAACACCTCAAAGAATTATGTCTCGACTATCCACAACACGCTATACACATCTAGTCGGCTTTTCTGCACTGTTAGATTAAAAATCAGTACACCAAATCTTCTAACTTGCACACCAATCAATACGAACCCCAATGATTCAAGGATAAGATAGTACATACATCAGACGACCTTCCTTGAGATCCACAACACAAAATGATAACAAAAAATTACATATGAGTCGATTTACACAACTCTATCAGATGCCCTATTTTAGCTTTGATAGATAATACATATCTTCAATCTGACTTTCGATATAAGCAATTACTAAGATGTGGATAGGATTACTAACTAGGGTTTCCATCAATGACAACACTAGATAACTTATGCAGTGTCTCTTGCCAACATCTTTCCACTTCCTAGCTTCAACCATCGAAGCTTTTTTGAAAAGCATAGCACGTCATCCACAAATTGTTGAATAGTAACAGGATCAAGGGTGGAGGCTAGTTTGACACCCTTGATGGAGCCCTCTAACAACATACACGCCACATTCCTACTCAACACTTCAACCACCATAATGAATAAATAAGGGGATAGGGGGTCTCCCTTTCTGATTCCTATCCCAACCTCAAAGAACCCTTGGGACACTCCATTGACTAAAACTGAATACTTCACCATTGATAATTTTTTGGTTGAAGCTAAAATTATTAAGGACTTTGGAGAGAAAGTTCCATAGGACTCTATCATAAGCTTTCGAAATGTCAAGCTTAAAATACATGCTAGGGTTGTTACACCTACCCATAGAGTGTAGAGTTTCATGGGTGGATAGAGCACCATCCAAAATATGTTAGCCAGGAACAAATCCTTTTTGACTGGGACCAATAATTTTCTCCAAAAGGGGTTTCAACCAATTCACCAATATTTTAGAGATCTTATCAACAATATTGCAAAGACTAATAGGACGAAAATCAAACATGGTCATAGGGTCATCAGATTTGGGGACCAAAGCTATGAATGTGTGGTTTAGTTGTTTAAGCAATTTACCAGAGTTGAAAAAATCCCTAGTAGCAAGGGTAAGGTCCTCCCCCACAATCTCTCAAAAAATTTTGGAAGAAATTTGGGGGGAAACCATTAGGCCCATGGGATTTATAGGCACCCATACTAAACACAACAGACTGAACCTCCTTAGAAGAAACCACCCTCAAAATTGAATCATTATCCTCATGGGTTATAGGAGTAGGGAGAGGTTCCAACAATAGATCAACCAACCCAGGGTCAGGAGCCTCTAAAGGAAGCAACTAAGCATGCTTAAAGTTATTAGCAGCTAATAGACCAATTTGTAAGGGATTAGTAACTTCATCCCCAACCTAAAGTTTAAGTTTTTTATCTAATTCCTTTTTCTATGTTTAAGAGCTGACACATGGAAGAAATATGTGTCCCAATCCCCCTCAACAAGCCATTGTATTCTGGAATTTTGCTTCCAGAAAACCTCTTCTTTCTTTAATATTTTATCCCTTTCCAATCGCTCCTCCTTTTCTCGTTGGCCCGTCATAATACTATTATCACCATCTTCCATTCTTTTTTGTAACTCACCAAGTTTATCAACCACTACTTTGATGGAACACATCACCAAACACATGTTTATTCCACCCTTTAACCATATAATTGACATGTTTGATTTTTTTAGATAGCTTGAACATAGGGGAGCCTTGCACTGGTATAGTCCACCAAGTATCAACCTTGTTCCAAAATTTTTGGATGGGAATTCTACATGATTTTGAACCGAAAAGGGAATGAACCAACAACAGAGTGGTCAGTTGGGAGTAACAACAAAGGATTGTGTTCTGAAACCATTCTAAGGAGAGCCAACAAATTAGCATTAAGAAGAGAAGTCCAATTGGGAGAAATAAGAAATCTATCAAGGCAGACCTGGATCAAATCAACCCCAAGGAGATGATTAGACTAGGTAAATGACTTGCCCTGCAGGTCAATATCAATCAAACCAATACAATTCAAAAACTCGGCCAAATCAGACATACTATTAGAATAGTCAATAAAACCCCCACTCTTCTTCGAAGGGTAAAGGGGGGAGTTAAAATTCCTTTCCACCAACTAACACCCATCCTTGTTATCCAAAATCTAGTTAGAAATCTCTTGCCAAAGTGATTTCCTCACATTCCTAATATTGGGAGCATAGACATTTATCAAGAACCAGGAACCCCCAACATTGGAGAACTTTATACCAAGGCTATTCTTGCATTGGAACAATTTAGAGCCTAAAATCTAAGTGGGATTCCATAAAATAGACAAACCACTAGACTCCCCATCAACATCACAACAAGTAAACAAATAATTAGGCCAAATAAACTTGGCAATGGGTTCAAAATTGGTTTTCTTCATCTTAGTTTCTTGAAGAAGTAATATATCAACCTTATGTTTGAGGACATAATTCTTCAAATCCAGCTGCTTGTGGGGGATATTTAGCCCTCTCACATTCCAAGATAGGACTTTCATTTAGAACTTTTCTTTGAGGATACCTCCAATGTCCTCTATTTACCTATCATTATTTCTATTGTTATTTCTTTGTGTCTGGTCTACCTCTGGTTAGGTCTACCCAACTTGGAGTCACCACCCACACCTGCTTTCTTTTGTTCCCCTTCTTCTTAGGAGTTGACCAAAACTCTTCTTCCACAGTTTGCACCTGAGACACCACAGTCTCCTCAGCCTGCCCTGGACAAGGTGAAACTTTATTCTCAACTTCATCCTGAATTTCACCTTCCTCCATAGATTTTGGAGAGAGATGTAACTCCAAAGAAACACCAGAGTCTTGAGCACTACTAGGAAGGTAACCATTGGGTCCCAAAGTAGAATGAGATGGATCCAAATCCATAGACAACACCGGAATCACAAGGTCTTCAAACACAGGCTTGGTTGGGGACTCAATAATCTTAAGAAGATCATATTCAAAGGGGAAGCCATTATAGGGAATCTTTGTTGATAGAGTGTTGGGATATGGGTCATGCCTAATCAAGGATTTTCAATCCATAATAAGGTGGACTGGTTTAGCACATTTATGATAGTATATCACAACATTTGTATAACAAGCAGGTTGAACCAAAGATCCAAAAATAGAGCAAAGCTTCACAGAGTTGGGTAAGGACTTATTGATATCAATGTTGATGCAAAAGTGAGCAAAAACTAACCTGGACATGGATTTGGTGATAGAGTCTAAGGTGATGAACTAACCCAGAGAGTCCCCGATGCACTGAAAGATAGAGTCATCCTAGTACTCTAGAGGAAGATCAAGGAGACGAATCCAAATAGGAGCCGACTTGTAGAGGTCAACGGCAGGATTGAAATCCGACTTCCAATGGTATAAAGATAGCCCATTCTTCCCAAAAACCCAAGGACCCGATGAGAGCACAAAGAAAAAATCTTCCTCAACCATAAAATTGAAGAGGAAAAGGCCACCTACCATGGAACATACGCTAACACTACCCTTCAAGTGCCATTTTGCAACAACCCACCTTCAAACCATATCCATAGAGGGTCGAAAGGAAAGAAAATTACTCACCATTTCCAACTCTATGGATGAAATGATCTTGTTGCTAACAGCTTCAGGAATAGAGAAATCATTATCCGAGATAGAAATCTTTGCACTCGAACAAGGAAGAGAACCCTCAGGAGTCAAGCTCTTGTGAGTTAATACGTCTTTCCAACCCTTAGACAATGAGGTAACAAGAATCCTCGGTACCTTGATAGTAGGTAGGACAGGAATCGCAGGATACCCAGTAGTAGACAACACATGAGAGGGCCCTAAAGTTGGTGCCACATGTGTTGAAGCGAAAATATGGGTAGAAGGGGACAGGGGTGGGAGATAGAGGGGTACCCTCGATGCACAGTTGACCATGTGCATAGTCAACTCAAAAGAGAGGAGTAGGAGAGAGGAGCGGGTCAATTGGATGTTACATATATGCTTTCATGGAAATTCTTATGATGTGATTGGATTTTGATGCTTGATGTTTTCTTGAACATTATGGTAATTATAGTCTTTTCTTAATAGATAAAAGGTGAATCCAACAAAGGTGCAAAGTACACAATAAAATCAATTGATCTAGTTAAAGAAGGACCTCTCACTAGAGCAGAAAAGGATGAAGTATGATTTCAAGGGTACAAGGCCAGAATCAAAGATCATCTCGACATGGAGAAAAGTTGAAGATACCAAAATGGGTCATGTAGACTATGATTAATTTAAGAAGAGAATGTTTAGTGATGCACAAACTCCTTTGGCTAAGATCATTACTCACACATGGTTAGATCAAGCTGCTAGATTTACACCCTCTGTACTATCCCTAGAACCTACTATAGAATGTGCCAAGCACTTTGATTCAGATAAGAGAATAATTGTTGGCCCTCGAGGAAGGGTAATGGAAAAGCTCACTAAGGATTTTATAGCTAGGACATTTAACATTGGTTCTCATCAGAAGCTGGTGAAGATAAATATAAAGGAGGCAAAGGATTTTTATTAGAAATATCCTCCTAGGGCTTTAGGAATTATGAATGTTGCTTGGATAGAAAAGCCAAAGTCACATTACTCCAAGTTTCCCAAACAATTGTATAGAGTTGACTTCAAGCAAGAGTATAATGACATGATCACCCTCTTGGGAAGGGTCATGGAATTGGATGAGTCCTTCATGTTTAAAGAATGGATGTTCTATATCATCTCACAGATTGTAAAGGGAGTGCATTATCATTGGGCTAGCATCATAAGTGACAATCTGGATATACAAGTGAGAAGTGTGCAAGACACAAGAAAATTCACAATGACTTCCTATCTAGTGTACTTGTTGGCTAGAAAGAATAAGTACAAGGATCTGAGCTATAAGGGAGTCCTGGGGAAGGACATAATTTGTGATGTGAACCCTCAATTATAATTTAATACTTCTAACTATAGGAGGATCAATGATTTCTTCTTAATGTACATTACAAGAATATTGCAAGATGCCCTCCATGTCAGAATTTCACTCAATGCTATCAATTTGTTTAAAAGGTATGGTTATTGGTTTATCCAATTTCCAAGGTTTTCATATATCAGAGTACATGGATCTCCATAGGTGCCTTTCATATTTCCAAGATACCCCACTAATATAATTGGCTGCATTTGACACTATTTTATAGAATATGCACAAGACTGGACTTGGAGGTGAGTTTCCCCTAAGGATTGGAGTTATGGAGGCTTGTCCCTCTATTCAAAGTTTCCACTATTCAGAGAAGGATATGGTTAATTTCCATTTATATTCACACACATATACCATAAATTTTGATCCTTATGGTATAGCACAAAAGATGGCTAGTAGGGAATTTGGGCATAAAGATCATATTGAAGACTAATGGGCCAATTGTAGAGATGAAGTGGAAGTGATAAAAAGAAAATGCTCAAGATAACCCTTGAAATTAATGAGACTCCATAATATAGCTAATGTTCTAGATCATTTGGATGATGAGGAGGATTTTTTGTAACATCATGACTATGAGCAGTACAAAGACAAGCCACTTCCCACTATTAACTGGTCAAAAGATGAGGTAGTTGATTTAAATCAACTCATTGCCCCTATTTTGAGATATTCCAAATTGTGGGTGAAACATAAGATTCTAGAGCTAGAAGAAGTAGGTACCTAGTTCACTTATGACTTGATGGGTGATTTTTAATCACATTCAGAGGAAATAAAGGATACTCAAGATGATAGTGTTGGGCCTCATGAAGAAGAAGACATAGAAAATCCTGTGGTCATAAAGAGAAGGACAAGAAGCTAGGATTAAGGAAAATAATCTAAGAGGTGGCCTATTGGTAAGGCAAGAAATCCATCAAACGAGATTGTGGAAGAAGGAATTTAAGAAACCCAACCCTCTAAGAAGAGGAGGATTATCACTGAAGGATAAAATATGGAAAAATCTAAAAATACTAAAGTTAGTGAAGAAGACATTTCCCATGTTAAAATGGTTGATATAGAAAGTTCAGGGGAAAAACCACAAGTATATGTAGAAATTCTCTAAAGAAAAGGCTCCTCCTCCTGAGAGTGTTGATTAAATGGTGAACGAACCTGAAAGGAGTAGTGAAGGGGCACCTATTCATGATGCTCCAAAGGAGATAGAGATAAAAGTTATGGGAAATAATACTCCTCCTACTTCTCCTTTTCAAAATATTCCAGTAAATGAAGAAATTGCTAATGAAGGAGAAAATGCCTCAAGGAATCCTGAAGAAGAAGATGAAGATGAAGAGGTGCCCACACCCAAGAGTGGTGAGTTAAATGATTTCAGGAAGAAATTGGATCAAAAAAATTTTGAGGCACAAAGTAAGAATGTAGAATTAGAAGTGACAGAGGAGGTTCCTTCTCAATATCTAATGAAGGATCACATTCATGAATCTGGCATAGAGGATAAAGATGAAGGAAAACATAATATAGATGAAACTAAACAAGACCAAGAAGACATTGAGGGTGATCCTTCTAAGGTTCAAAAAGAGTAGAATATTTCTCAAGAGGAAACATAATTTGATGTTCCTGATTGGCTAAAAGAGAGACTGAAGCCCAAGCCAACCATTGTTGAAGAAGAAACTCCTAATTTGGACAAATTTATAACTAGTTGGGGTCAGCCCAAAGAAATAAAGAAGTCAAACACTCTCTAAGTTTGCAAGGGATGAATTCAATAATAGGGTTGTTCATCATGGTACTCCTTCTGGTGATAAATTCAGGGATGTGGTAAGGCCTTCAGATTATGAATTGGAAACCATCAATCTAGGCCCCATAACAAAAGAGAAAGAAAAGGAGGACCTTCAAGAGTCCGTGCAAACAATTCTCAAAAGGTTAGACAATGAGACTAAGGAGAAAGAGGAGTTGTAAAGACATTTAAGGGAAGTAAAAAGGTATGTTCAGTATTTGATTAAAAGCCTTTACAAACTTAGTCTACTAAGGGAACTTTATTTTCTGAAGGATTATTATCTAAGTATATAGTCTCTGAGATTGATAAGATGAGAATGTCAGTGCAAGTTACTCAAGGATGGCTTCACACTGTCAGTAAGAGGGGGGAATGAGATAATTGAGAAGATATTACAATCTATGAGAGGGTCGAATCCTCACTTGAGGACATATCTCGATTCACAACAGATTTCCAAAAGATGGATGATGCTACCATTGTTGAGCTAAAGAAAATCATTGAGATTCCCAAGGAAGAGTTGATCAAGAAGAATGTCTTCGCATCTAAATATATAAGAAAGTCAATGGATTGGATGGAGGCCTAGAATTTCAGGAAAGAACTCATGATGAAATCTCTTAAGAAGATATCCAAGATCTAGAACAAAGTGAGAGAAGTATTTGATAGCTATGTTGCATTTTTAGAGATTATCACAAGAAGAAAGAAATTTGGAAAGAAAAATCTAAATGTAGGCCAGTTGTAGAAGTGGTGGCCTGAGGTTTACTCCCCAGCTGATAATGGGTCAATCATCAAAGATCAACTTGAGGATGCAACTATTTATATTTCAAATTTGGATAGATATCAAGGGATACAAGTAGAATGGGAGAATAATTTGACTAAATATGAAGATGAATTAAGAATAATTTAATTGAGAATAAAATGTATCCCAGTTCCAGACCCAGTCGACTTAGAGGACGTGCTTTCAAAAGTCAAAGAAATTTTTAAAAATGAAGAAGATAAGGATAAGGAGGATGACCCAGCCTAGCTTCCTTGAGGAATGTGATTTTTTTGATTTTTCCAAGGATACAAGTCGGCCATGCCTAGATTTTTGTATCGAGACTTTATATTATTATAAAGTTGCCTTTTTGGGGCCAACTTAATTTTATTGAAAGATTAAATTAGGAAATTCTAAAATGATAAGGCTGACCTATGTGGCCAACCTAATAAAAACCTAATTTGGTTTGTCCTCTTAGGTTGATATGTCATGAGAAACTCTATAAATAGAGGTCGCCTCCTCATTTGTAAGGTTGATAGTGAATAGAGTATAGTTGCTAGTTGTTGAGGCTATTAAGCTTGAGATACCTGAATTGGTGCAAATTTTTGATGAGGTGAATACAAGTGAAGAAATTGTATTTTGGTGCTCTTCATTGTGTTATTTCATCTATGCATGGTTCTTGTGTTTTAGATCTTTAATAAGTTGTTTAAGTAAGTCATTTTATGGTTAATCTTGGAGCTAGTTGCAGTTTATTTGTGTTTATGATAAAGTGTTTAAGGTTTTGAGGAATCTTTGGTCCATACTTTTAGTGATCTACTGATTATGGATTGTTGTGTAAAGTTGGCTCGAGCCTACTCTATATTTCACTCAAGTTCAATTGTGAATGTTTGAATGTATGTTTAAATATTTATAATCTAAAAATGCTTAATTCCTTTGGAGATTGCACTATCTTTACGATACTATGGATTTTCTCTTGGTTAAGCAAAGATTGGTCCATCTTGAACACTCTATTGTTTGTACAATTGATCTTAAGGTTTAGATTAGAATCTCCCTTAAACCCTTATCTTTTTATATTTATTTGAGGTTATTATTAGAGAAAGATTCATAAATAATCATCATTATTGCTACATTAGATGAATTTGAAGCTTCCAAAATTTTATTTGTAAGGCCTCTTATGATTACCAACATTTCACATTTATCACTGAGTTATTTGTTGCATTGTCAAGACTTGGCATTAGAGACCTTGGGGTTATTTCTTGAGGCTAGCTAATAGAAACTTACCTTTCAAGAGAGATAAAGTACTTGTATTTTGTCTAAGTTGTTGTAGTGCTAAAAACACCATCAAAAGATTGGTGCTAGAAGGAGGGTAGATTCAACAAGCTGGAGCATTTTCTATCATCCATATCTCCTCAAAGATTTTGAGGATGGACTAAATCCATAGCAGAAGGATATTTTCAAGAGTTAGGAGTCCCTTCTGGGTCAATGAGGACTAAGAGAGGGAAGGAATCATCATCTTCACCCATCTTTCCATCTTCTTCATCGAGCTCTTCATCATCTGAATTTAAACATACTCCCACTAAACCCATTCCCATTCCCATTTAGCAACTCCAAACTCTTGCAAATCAGCCACTACCACCTCCACCACTACCATTGCATTTTCTAGATAAAAACATTTCACCCTTATCCTTCAATAGCTACAATGTGATGCCTAAGAATTCTGAGCATTTATTCTCTAAGTTTTATATCAATGACCCCAACAGAGCTACTGAAGAGCATATTAGGATTTTTCAAACTGTCCTAAAGGATAGGCTGATCACTCATGAGGATGTGGCATGTATGTTTTTCCCTTATTCATTGGGTGAGGAGGAATTCTATTGGTATAATCACTTGCCTGCTAGATCCATCACTAGTTGGGATCAGTTGGAGAGTACTTTCCTACAAAAATTTAGAATCCATGCCAGTCCCAATGAATTATATCTATAGTTCATATCAATCTAGAGGCAAGTTAATGATCCCATAGGGTCCTTTAATAATAGGTTTCATCATTCTTACTCCTGATTGCACCCACCATATGACATGGATGATGCCTCAGCTAAGGAGGTTTATTATAAAGCCCTAGATAGCCTTAATTCTACATTCATTAAGTGGAAGCCTCAACCTCCAACTCCACTAATAGATGTGTATACAAAGGTAGTTAAGGCTATCATATATTTAAGGTAGCATCTATCAAGACCTTTACCATCACTAGGGCCAGCTGCTCATCCAAGCCAAATTCAAGGACTAAACCAAGCTATAGATAATCAAAATCCCTTGATGAATCCAACTCCTCAGATATCTTTAATTTCACATCCAGGCCCAACATTAAGTTAGGCTCCACCCATTCCTAGCTACTTTCAAAATTCAAGCCAATCAATGCACCCTCCCCAACAAGAAAACATTCCAACTTAGTTGCAGCACTTAGAAGTGTTGAATCAATCACAAAATTTTGGAAGTTATGTACCAGCAAAAGGCAATGTAGATAAAGAAAGGTCAGATGAGTTGACAAAGAAAGTAAAGAAGTTGTCTACAAAAGTCACTTACTAGAGGAATCAAAATAGTCAATTTCAAGCAGCACAAAGGGGAATACAATCCAATTACAATAGAGATAATAGACACTATGCTCATGGTCAAGGACAAAACTTTTATAGGGGGGGAAATGTAGGACAAAGTTTTGAGAGGGGCCAGTTATCTGGGAACAAATTTGATAGGAGGATGCCCCCAAGACAAAGAAGGGCATGGAACACTAGACCTAATAATGGAGGAGTCCCAACACCATTGGATCAACTTGTTAATCAAGATAAGTCAAATAGTATAGTTATTTTTGTCGAAGCTACGCTAGTTAGATATTGGAGGCTCCATAAAATGACACAACATTTTGAATTTAATTGTCTTGAGTTTCAGACTACAACTACTATTTTTTAGATGGAATTCCAGTAGGTTGTTGGAAATGGTGTAAATAGGTAGGAGATTGTGCCCTATGATCCGTATGATTCACTTGTTTCAATATTAAATAATGCTCCTTTCCCATGAGGCAAAGAGAATGGACCTGAAGAAGAATCAATCAAACAATGTGCTAAAGAAGATCAGGTATGTAATGAGGAATAAATAACTAAATTATTTGAAGATAATGATGCAGTTGATAATGGACCAATGGATGGAGGATCTAGAGTGGATGAAGTTCAAATGTTTCATCAGCACACAAGGCCTTATGACTTAAGAAATAGGTAAGTTGGAGGACCATTTACCACTTCTACTCCTCCAAATAACTTTAAGATGCCTCTTCCAAATTCCAGTAACAACCCTTCCTATTTGGAAGTGCCAACACAATAATTTTTAAAAGGAGGACCTCCTAATTCTTCCAAGGGAGGAAATAATGATGCAACTATGGATAAGAAAGTTGAGCAATCTAAGAGCACTCAGACCGATATGAATGTGACCCAAATGGGTGAATATGTGGCTGAAGAACTCATGAAAGTAAAGGTTAGTCTCTAAAATTTTGAGTTATTAATATTTTCAACCATTACGAGTGTTGTCTTTAGTTTATTGAATGAGAATTTATCTTCTAAACCCTCGCAAGATGCTACTTTGAAGAGAGTTGGGTTCAACGAACTAGTGTCCTAGGAAGTAGGTGGGAAAACACTGAATCCATTACCAACCAGGGACCATGTTAATCAAGCAACTAAAGATCAAGTTCTAGTGCAAGCCAAGGATAAAGAGAAGCATAAGACTCAAGTAGCTCATTCCCTAGTAAGTCTTTCAAAGTTAAACTTGAGACTCCTCCCTTCTTGATCTTCGCTCATATATTTGGTAAGAATCTACATAATTGCTTGCTATATTCGGGTGCATCCACCAACATTATGCCATTTTTAGTCTATCAATCATTAGGAATTACTCATGCCCCTTCTCAACGTAAGGTCACCTAGTTAGACAAAACAAAAGTAAGTGTAGTAGGAGAATTGAACATGATTTCAATGTAGATTGCTTCTAACCTGCATGTGTAGCAGATCATCAATATTCAAGTAGCTAATATACTGGATGCATATGGTATTATTCTCATAAGAGATTTTATTAGGGAAATGAATGGTTATACTTCCATAGATCATAATCACATGTAATTTCCTTGGAAGGGAACCCCTAATCAAATTAGGATTGACAAAGAACCATGGCTGAAATATCTGATTACTGAGTACCAGAACACGTCAAATGAGGTGTTGGTTTATGAGGCAAGCTTAGGAAATTATATCCTAGATGCAACTATTGATGAAATAGAAATGAAGGAATTCTTGATAATGAATGATATTCCAAGGGATCTTACTCAGTGTTCTAGTAGTACAGAAGCAATTGTAGAGTCAAAAGAGGATGGTGACCAGGGTGATGGCAACATCAGTTTGCTGGATAATTTTCAAGAGTTCATCTAGAAATGTATAGAAGATCAAATCAATCTTGGTAGAAGAATGAATTTTAAAGAATTATTGTTGTCTAATTGGTGTAGAGTCCATAATGCATCCCATCCAGAGTTGGAATTTTGTCTCTATCAGATAGTTGTAGAGAAAGTTAAGAGATGTACTAATCATGTCCCAATAGTCATGATTGAAGTTTAGGAAATCTAGGATGAGTGAAAAGGTAAACAACAAGTTGTACAATAAGATCCTTCATCAAGTGGGAGAAAGAATGTAGAAAACTCAAAAGGTAAACATTTTGCTAAGATTTGGACTTTGCCATTTGATGGTTCTAAGTCTAATCAAGGAGCTGGTGCTGGATTCGAATTAATAATCCCTACAGATAAAACCTTCTTTTTTGCGTATAGGCTACAGTTTTATTATACTAATAATGTTGCTAAATATGAGGCATTGATACATAGATTACTAATGGCTCTAAGAAAGGGGGTCAAATATTTGCAAGTTTTCAGGGATTCAAAATTAGTGGTTAAGAAAGTTAGGAGATAGTACTCATTCCATGATAGAAGGATGACTAATTATAAGCATAGAGTATGGGACCTAATAGAGGGGTTTGATGTGTTTAATATCCAATTGATACCCCAAAGCAAGAATCACACTATTGATGCTCTAGCACAAGAAACTAGCACTTTAGAGCCATTATCGTTATCAAGATTGAAAATTTTTATAGTTGAGCTTACCCCGGTCCTATCTGTACTACATAATGTGACAAAATTTTAGGTATTCGAAGATGACAAGCATATTATAGATTTTATTACTAGCTCTGATGTATTTTCCTCTCAGATAATAGATGAAATAAAACTCCAAGAGGAAGAGTTAGACATGGACGGGGTAATCAACCTAAAGAAAAATACAATTACCAGAGGCATGGTACAGTTGGAAAGGATATTTGACTTGGAAAAAATCAGGGACTAAGATAAACAAGCAAAGAAAGAATCACTAGCTAGTCAATGTGATACATATAATATGGGCTCTCTAGATGATGTGAAGGTTTTTTTCATAGGTATGTTCTATACCCTAGAAAAAAGAAAAGGATCAATAGATGCATTACATGCATATCAAGATGTTATAGCCTAGAGTTATGAAGACCTAAAAAATGATGATACGTCAATAACCACACATACTATTCCTTTGAAGCCTAATGCAAGATCATTCCGAAAAAGGTAGAGACCCATCAATTCCTTGTTGGAGCCCATTATTCAGAAAGAGGTATAAAATTTTCTTTTTTCCCATATCATTTTTCTAGTCAAACGCTCAACATGGGTGGCTAATTTGGTCCCAGTTCACTAGAAGAATGGAAAGATCAAGTTATGTGTTGATTTTAGGAACTTAAATCATGCTTTTGAAAAAGATAACTATCTAGTACCTTCATTGGATGAGGTCCTACAGATTGTAAATGGTTCCCAAAGGATGTCCTTCTTAGATGGTTACTCAGGATACAACTAGGTTATGGTAAAATATGAGGATACACACAAGACTGCCTTCACAACTAAATGGGGTACATTCGCTTATACTAGAATTCCATTCGAACTAATAAATGCATGAACCACTTTCCAAATATCTATGGACATTTCTTTTAAAGATATAACTGGTAAGTGCATTATTATAATATATATGGATGACTTGAGTGTTTTCTCTAAATATAAGGGAGGTCACATTTTAGATTTGTGCAAGGTGTTCCAAAGATGTAGGGAGTTTGACATCTCCCTTAATCCAAAAAAATGTATATTCAAGGTAACAAAAGGAAAGCTCTTGGGTCATGTAATCTCAGAACATGGCATTTCTATTGATCCAAAGTGAATCAAGGAAATCTTGAAGATACAACCCCTAGCTAGCAAGAAGGAGATGAATTATTTCTTTGGGAAGATCAATTTTGTTCGTAAATTCATCACTGGTTTTGGAAAAATAGTCAATTCTTTGAATGAAATGCCAAAGCAAGATGCGAAGTTAGAGTGGAATATTGAAGAAAAATAGGAGTTTGATGAAATAAAGAGGGCCATAGCTACTACTCCTATGCTAGTAAGCCCAGACTATACAAAGCCCTTCTATATATTCATTTGCATCAGAACATTCCTGCACTAGTATGTTGACACAAAATTTAGATGAATGGAATAAGCATCCAATAGAATTCATGAGTGCTCCCCTAAAGGAAGCTTAATTGAAATACCCAAATGTGGAAAAATGATCTTATGCACTGGTTAGAGGAGTCAAGAGATTCGGGCATTACATTTTAAGGAGCACGGTATTTACAATTGTGCCTAACTCAACCATGAAACTTTTGTTAATACAAAATGATTTAGGTGAACGAAGAGCCAAGTGGTCACCATGATATAGGAATATGACATTGAGATTCAGTTGATTAAACTAGTAAGAGGGCAAGCTTTAATAAGAACAATGGTTGAAATAGGGCCTGAAATTATAGCACAACAATACCATCTTCAGGATGTTTCACCTGATGAGTGGTATGATGACTTGGTTTACTACTTTCTGAATCAAAAATGTCTCGATCACCTAAATTCAGTACAATGAAGAGTGCTACATTTGAAGAGTGCTAGCTAAATGCTTAAGGGGGAAATTCTTAATAAAATGAACCATGAGGGGGTATATCTCGGATGTCTTGGAAAGGAGGAGGTAGCTCGAGTTATGGAGGAGCTCCATGATAGGTATGGTACAGGTCATGGATCTGGTATGGCCACTGAAACTTGAATCATGCATGTTGGGTACTATTGGCCAAATATATTTAAAGATGCATACAATCATGTAAGGACTTGTCATATCTATCAAACCTCTACCAATAAGGGGAAAAGCTCTACTTTTCCACTACAACCAATGTTCGAGGTAAGGCCATTTGCATAGTGGGGATTGGACTTTATTGGTCCTATTAACCCATCATCTTTAGTTGGACACGGATATGTTTTAACTGCTATTGATTACTTTACTAGGTGGACTGAAGAAATTTCTTGCAAGAAATGCACAACAGAGGTAGTGATAAATTTCCTTGAAGCTTGGATAAATAATCATTTTGGATTCCCTTTTGCTACTGTTTGTGATAATGGTCCTACTTTTGCATCAATAAAATTTTCTAGGTGGGCATTTGATCATGGGATCATTATTAAGTTTGCACCTAACTACTATCCCTAGGGTAATGGCTTAGCAAAATCCACCAACAGGAACCTTCTTACCGTCATTCATAATTTAATTGATAAAAATCCAAGAGAATGGCACACTCAATTAATATTTTCTTTGTGGGCAGACCGTACCCAACAAAAAGCTTCACTAGGGACCTCCCCTTGCCATCTGGTTTATGGACTTGAGCCTATACTCCATGTTCAATAGAGAACCCCCACTCTCTCATTCATTAATGAATATTACAAAGAAGGGGAGCATTTAGAGGTTTGTTTAGTTGAATTGTTACAGTTGGAAGAGAAAAGGGATGAGGTGTTAGAGAACTTTGTTAAGCATTAGGATATTGTCAAAAGATGTTTTGATCGTAGAGCCAAGTTCAAAGCCTTTGAGATTTATGACCTAGTTTTGTATTGGAAAAAAGTGCATGAAAAGAAAGGGGAACATGGTAAATTTGACAAGCTATGGCCTGGACCTTTCCAGAATTTTGAAATTCTAGGGGATAATGCTTTCCGTCTTAAAACCCTCATTGGAGAAGATGTCCCATTTCCATTCAATGGGAAATATTTAAAGCATTACTTCCTTACATGAGCTATTTCAGCCCGTCCTTGTAAATAGTTAGCTTAGGTATTTTATTTCTTTTGGTTTTCTTTCTTTTGGTTTGCTTTAGTTTTCTTTTCTTTTCCTTCTACTTTGGTTAGTGTAGGTTGCTTTTATGTGCTAAACATATAAAGTGGATAAGTCATTGAATTGAGTTAGTTTTTGAACGTGCTCAAATCTTATATTTTACACACATCTTAAGAATCCTGAGGTTGTTGTTAGGTTCCTTGTGAGGTCTTGTTAAGTGAAAAATCTTATATTTCTACTTCAATTCCACTATGATTCTCAATGCTGAGTGTGATCTTCATTGCTTACAAGTTGAAAGTGAAAAGAGATAAAAGAAAATAAGAAAAGAGAGAAAAGAGAAAATGAAATATTGAATATCAAAACAAAGAAAATTCAACCTTTTAGGAGGATATTAATATCTCTATCAAGGCTATGAACACCTAGCTAGTAGTAGAGTTATATTCAGGAGGACCACAACAATAGCCTTGTCGGGGCTATAGATGCCTAACTGGCAGCGAGGCTCTATCCTGGTTGATTTTGGAGTTAGAATCTTTTACGTAACTTAACATGGCTGATCTTGGTTTCCACAATGACTAAGGGAGGGAAATTAATACATTTGCACACACTTGGATTTTCAAAATAGGAAGGGCTAGTTAATTGTTCATTGGTTTTGAGACTTTAGTTTATCTGTTGACTTGATGTGAGGATCGAAACAAGAGATTCTGGGTTCTTGATTCTAGTTTTTCATTGAAATGCTCTAAAGAATTTCCCTAGTGGAATAAACTTTTTTTTTGCCCTTTTCACATACACACCCCAACCCTAGGTGTGGACCCTCTTTTCTTTGCTTTGCTTTCTTGTGTTTGCTTTAGGTTTTACCTTTTCCCTTTAAGGGATAGGTTACTTGTTTTGATTCACTTCACTTGATTGTGCTTCATGGTTTTATTTACACTTTAGGTGTCTTGATTTGTTGTATTTCTACCTTGAATGATGCCAAGAACTTGATTTTCCATGAAAACTTAATCAAGTCATTAGATTGTGCAAGTCTTGGGGAGTTTCGAGGAAATCCTCTTGTGGTGGATTTTTCTAAAGGATTCAATTTCATTGAATCCTCCCTCACACAGATTACCCAAGCTTCATGCCTTTCACAAACTCTACCTCTTGATGGATTCCCTAAGTGTCTGGAATTCCAAAAAATTTGGTCCCCCACAAATTCTTTGAATCTGTCTCTATGTCATTTCTCTGAGCTTTCAGTGGGTCTTGTCAATGTATTTATTTCTCTGGTAGGCGAGGTATGCAGTCATTAATGCTCCTTTTGGGTCTAGTTTATATGCATTATTCCATTTCCTCGCCACTCATTTTGAAATTTCACATTCATTATAGAGCTCCAAGTTCTTTTTAGCATGTGGAAGAATACAAGATTGAGGATTGTTGTTGTATTGTCAAATCTTGAGCTAGGGTTTTCAAGTAAGGTCTATACAGTATTTTCCACTTCTATGGGATTAAAAGGTAGGGTTTTTCTATCCCTTATGATCTCAATAAAATCTGTAATTTTTTATTATTATTGAATGGTGTTTTATCATTACTTCCATTTTCTTTTGTTGTTCAAATCATTAACTATTGTTTGAGTTCACCTCTTTATCTATGTTTGATTTCATTTAGTGTTTTGTTGTGGATAATAAATAGTTGAATGCATCCATGAAATCTATTATGGCCACTTGAGTTGTGTAATTCAAGCTCAAACTAGTCAGGGCATTGTTTCACATTATTAGGGTTCTTTGAATTTGTTGTCAAGAACAAATTAGGGCATCCGATTTTCTCACATAGCTAAGGTTTGGATCTAATGCATCTTAATTTATTAAGCTATTGAATTTTTGTGTCGAATGAATAATTAACCTACAATGTATGATTGCAGAAGTGATTTATAAACCCTAGTTGCATACATTTAAGCCCTAGTGCAGGTTTTGGGAAGGATTTAGTGGTCACGATAATTTCTCTTTAGAGGGCTAGATCTTGAATTCATTTCATATTGTAATGTAAATGTTGAATCCAAGCTTAGGAATGCACAATTCTTGAAATAGAATTGAAATTAGGAGTTGAGACTTAGTAGAAATCATGGGATGAAGAAATAAGCAAACATTTGAAACCTCACGAAAATCCATTTTTGGTGAAAAAACCTAAAGAGCATGCCCTTCACAGAATCCACAAGGGAACAAATTCTTTGACCGATCAAACCTTCAGAAAATCTACTAGGGTCCGGATTCTCTGAATCCATGGAAGCTCAAAATATTCAAAGCCTTGAAAGGAGAAATGAATGCTCAAGTTTAATCCTATAAATTAAGGGACATGTGTTCTATGATAGCTAAGGGTGAGATATGACTCGGGTTTGGAAAACTCCCATTCTTCAAAAAATCCATTAGTTCATGGATTTCCGAGATCTCAAACCTTCAGAAAATTTGCCCAGAGGCGGATTCCCTAAAATCCTTTTAGGCCCAAAATTCTTGAAGGTGAAAAATCCCCGAAGTTAGTTTGATTTGTCATTTCAAGAGATTGACAGTTCATTTTGATGGTTTTTAAGGTGATTTGAGTTCAATTGGATGTTACATATATCCTTTCATCAAAATTATTATGATTTGATTGGATTTTGATGCTTGATGTTTTCCTAAACATTATGGTAATTATAGTCTTTTACTAATAGATGAAGGGCGAATCCAACAAAGGTGCGGAGTCTAAAGAAAAATAAGTTAAGCCAATTAAAGAAGGACCTCTCACCAGAGCAAAAAATATGAAGTATGGTTTCAAGGGTATAAGCCCAGAATAAAATATCATCTTGACATGGAGTTGTTAGCTCCTAGAAATGCACCCTCTGCAAAGTATTCAAACTAAGCTTTCTGGAGAAACATGGGATCATTTCAAGGCCGTGGGTTACCTAAAATTGAAATGAACCTCCGGATAGGCCAACTTCCTAGCTAGTAATAACTCCTAAACTACTGACTTGATGGGAAAAGGGAGAAAGATTGCATAAAATGAAATGCTAAAGTAAATGAAGTGATACACGAAAGCTAATGGTCAAAATATGATCATAGAATACTGACACAAATGATCAAAATTGAGATGTACCTAAGTATGCACAATTCATTGCTATATATTAATGCATAAATATTTTACTAACAGGTCTGTATACATAAGTTTTCATAAAAGGAAGTTAACTTCACAGTTTAACAAAACAACATGCATCAAGTAAAAACAGTTAGTAACCTACATGAATAAACTAGTTGCAGAAAAGGTATGAACCTATGAGACAAAGCTATGAGGAAAGTAATTTCACTGCTAACTTGATCAATCATCCACATACACTAATCTGCAAGAATGAAAAGACAAGAGATAAATCACTAGTAATAATGAAGCTCTCCACTGTGAATTGTATTTAGAAAATTGAGTTACAAAAGTATGGGAAGTTGACACAAAGGACTATCAAAGTCACTTCAAGCTAAAACTGCATAATTAGAACTGACTTACAAAATGATTCAAAAAATGACTAAGTAAGCAAGCTTCAAATAGTTGCACCAAAATAGGAACTGGAAGCTTCCAATCTTGGATTTCCTCAAAAAATCACAAATCTAGCCCCTAGATTATCTCCAAAAAGACTCCATCTTGCTGAAAAAGTCAAATTCAACCAAGTCCAACAAGGTCACTCATAAAACTGATCTCAAAAAGCTCTCAAGAGCAATAAAACTCTCCTAAATCATTGGCATGTGTTTGAAAACAAAACATAACCTCCCTAGATGCTCTCCACATGACTAAATCTTGAAGGCATGTGATCCTATTTTCACTCCAAATAATAACTTCCTCACAACCATAACTCCTTGAACAAGTCTTCATCAAGACCATTCATACCATATTTTACATTTTTTAAAAGATACATGACTTGGATGATTTATAAAGACATCATAAAAGTCATATATTTACATAATTCCCTTAATGCAAAAATTACAAGACAAAAGTCAAGATTACTATACATGCCTCAAGAGAGATACAAGTGACAAGGATTTAGTCTTAAAAACATTTGCAAGGTATAAGTTACATTGTAAAACCTAGACCAATATCTAAAGATAAATAATACCATGAAGGCATTAATTCTGGCAAATAAAAGTTTAAAATATGTGATAAAAATCACATTGCTCGGATTAGGGTAAAATGAAAAACCTAAAACAAAAGAAGCACACAAAGTTCTAAGGCATTTCATTTGATTATGAAGCTTCTCGAAGAAGCTTGCTGCTAACAAGGGTTTGAGGAAGATCAAATAGAAAAACTTTGACAGTGATTTTTTTTTTGACAAATAAGAGGCATGCATGCTTCATTTCACAGCGAACAGTGTATTCACATGCACTCTGGGTAAGCATTCTACAGAGTATTATTTGTTTTTCAAAAGAAAATTCTCAAACCGAGCCCCAAAACTATACATAGGCATTAATACTTTCTCCATTTAATAATCTTCATGTGCATCTCCTTGTTCTTGTATTAATTGGAAATGATGAGGCCGCTGACAAGGGTTTCTATTGAGCAGTGTATTTCTGTTGAGCTGATACATTGATTTCCATGGCAGATTTTAAAGTTGGAAACAAAGGCATTTTGATGGTGGATTTTTGTGATTACAGAGATTTTACTCCTTCACAAAATCTGTTCATTCTCTTAGGGAAACACTAGTAAGTGACTTTTCATGTAGATAATGTTGAATAACATCCTCATTTATTGATTCATAGTCCTCAAGGCTGCAGCCTACATGTTTTCCTTACTCATTCCATATGTCCATTTCTTCTTGTTATCCTGGAAAATCTACAAATTGTGCTGCCATTGCTGAGCTTCCCCATGATTTATTTATGCATTCCTTGTGCATTTGTATCTTTTATGTTACTATTTTTTCTACATGTATGCCATACGCAGACCTATATGAGCTTCGTTCTCATTTTTTTATTTTTTTTAAAAACAAAACAACCCAGGTCGTGAATGTGTGATTTTTTTTCATGTCTTCTCACTGGCTGTTGTATTTCATTGACTTGATTATTCTACATTATTATATGAGAAAATGGGATTTGAACCCTCCCGACATGACTATATATGCCCAAAATGCCTATAAAAATGCTCATGTATTTCATCCCTATGCCTAGTCATTGCTCCATATTTTGGTGACATTTCACTTCATGAAAAGATTTGATGATCTTCCATTTATATATTTGTGACCATGGATTTTATTCTCTATGGCTGAAGAAAAATTCGAAGGCTCCTTGTAATTTTATGTAGAATATGCATTTGTCATGGTTGAACATTCTTTTTCTGAATTTTCCTTGTTTCTCAGGATATGGACCCCACTAGTAACTTGATTTCTTTTTTTCTTCTTTGTAGATAAAAATACTTGAAAATAAGCCATTCTTTGCATAAAAATGAACAACATCAACAGTTATGTTATATTTACAATTTTTTGTAGATTCATGTGTTGGCCCTGCATAGAATGATATTTCCTGTGTATGAATAAAGTAATTTTCTTTTCCTATTAGCCTTAATTTTCTCATGGCCTCCATGAAGATAACATTTGACATTACTGTCACCTATCTCTTGCTCCATGTGACTCAAGTTAGCCCCTACACATTGAATCTTTGTGCTTGGTCTTACACTTAACTGTCATGATGTTGTCATTACCAATGCATAAAGCCTAAAGCTTGTTTTTGGTGAGTATATCTAGAAGCATTTTTTGTATTGTTCATTTTGCGTTTCCATGCTTTTAAAGAGTGACTATCCATACCTCACTTTATTTCACACTCACAGGAAGACTTAAATAATGTTTGTCCTTTAATCACTCATAATGGCTATCATTAGAGCATGTAAATTATGACTACCTTCAGGCTACCATTTGTCTCTTTTCAATTTCCTGAGTTGGTTGTGATTGTTCATGAATGATGCACAATTGAAGCCCTTATTCTTGTTCTGAAATTATCATTAAATACCTCTGGCATTCCTACAATGGACTAAAACACCTTTAGCTTTTCAAAAATTTGGCTTGCTCCAGTTGTATTGGACTGATTAATCCCAGCCAATAGGAGATTACACGAGCTACAAACTTGTGTTTGAACTCAAACCTCAAACTGAACCCTCAAATTGGACTGTTATAATTTTAATGACCAGGCTTTACTTCATAACTGAGTCTCTATTATTTTCAAATGCTCAGAAACACTAAATTTTTTTGATCATCACTTCCTTCATATGCTTGAGAAAAATGCATTATCTTTTGAAATGTCTCTGTTCTTCACATCTCATATTCATTGCACTCTACTATTTATGATTCTTCATGCAATCTTCTATAGCACTATGAGTTTGTAATAATTATGCTTATGATTTGAAACACATTGCACTCTTACTGTAGCTATTGATGAGAAATGATATAACACATCTGCATTTCCTCATAATATTTTTGTATGCACACTTTACTATGAGTTGGGCTTAACCATTGTGGGAGCCATATTTTACCCCACTCATTTGATCTAACAAAAAATAGGGATATGATTATACCTGTAGTTGCACATGAAGCAAACAAGTTAGAAATAAATTGCCTACCTTAAGTGTGTGTAATATTCTTCTTTTTTGGCTTTTATGGACACTTAAGACAAGCATTACATTTGATGCATATAGGAATTGATATATGTATGTATGAGTAAATTTGCATGTTCAGAATGAAACCTTTCATTGCTTAGAACTTAACATTCTAACTCATTTTTGTACCCAATGCAGGTAACCAGACACTAGGCACCAGGGGACCAAGGAGCTAAAGGAAACAAAACAAGGAAATCAAGAGTAGATTCATTCACAGAACCAGTCATTCAGGCAATGACGGGTTCCCTTCTTTTCATGTTCAATCTCTTTTAGCATTTAATCATTCATGTATAGTTTAATTCTTATTTGTATCAAATGAATAAGCCAGTCTCATGGCTTGCTGTGTGAGACACATGTTTACAATTATAGACAATAAGATTACTTTTCATCAAAAGATTGTAAAATATTTTATGTTTCATTCACTTTTATGAATATAGTAACTTTGTGTTCTTGTAATCTCGTAAAGTTGTTTGATTTGTATAACTGAATGTAGCATAGAAGGTTTAATAAAATATACCATTCATCTTGAAACATAGATGGCTCTTTCTGATTGAGCGTGTAGGTGAAAATCTGGTAACAGGAGCAAAGTGGGAGATACAACATGGGTCATGTAAACTATGATGACTTTAAGCAAAGAATTTTTAGTGATGTACAAAATCCTTTGTCTAAGATCATTACTCACGTGAGGTTAGCTCAAGTTGTTGGATTTCCACCCTCTTTACTGTGCCCAAAACTTTTTATAGAATGTGCCAAGCACTATCATTCAGATAAGAGAATAATTGTTGCCCCTCAAGGAAGGGTAATGGAAAAACTCACTAAGGAGTTCATAGCTAGGACATTTAACATTGGTTCTCATCAAAAGCTGGTGAAGATAAATATAAAGGAGTCAGAGAAGTTTTATCAGAAATGTCCTCCTAGGGCTTTACAAATTATGAATGGTTCTTGGATAGAAAATCCAAAGTCACATTACTCCAAGTTGCCCAAACAATTGTATAGAGTTGACTTCAAACAAGAGTATAGTGACATGATCACCCTCTTGGGAAGGGTCATGGGATTGGATGAGTCCTCCTTCATGTTTAAAGAATGTATGTTATATGTCATCTCACAAATTGTAAAGGGAGTGCATTATCATTGGTCCAACATCATAAGTAACAATTTGAATATGCAACTGAGAAGTGCGCAAGAAACAATAAAATTCACAATGACTTCCTATCTAGTGTACTTGTTGGTTGGAAGGAATAAGTACAAGGGTTTGAGCTATAAGGGAGTCCTAGGGAAGGATAGAATTTGTGATGTGTACCCTCAATTGAAATTTAATTCTAAATATAGGAGGGTCAATGATGCTTTCTTAATGTACATTACAAGAATGTTGCTAGATGCCCTCCATGTCATAATTTCATCTGAAGCTATGGACTTGGTTAAAAGGTATGGTTATTGGTTTATCCAATTTCCAAGGTTTTCATATATCGGAGTACATGGATCTCCATAGGTGCCTTTTAGACTTCCATGATACCCCATTGATAGGCTCATATTATTGGAAGTGATCAGGCAATTGGTTACATTTGACATTGTTCTAAAGAATATGCACAAGACTGGACTTGGAGGTGAGTTTCCCCTAAGGATTGGAGTTATGGAGGCTTGTCCCTCTATTCAAAATGCCCACTATTCAGAGAAGGAGATGGTTAATTTCCATTTATATTCACACTCATATAGGAGAAATTTTGATCCTTATGGTAAATAACAAAAGATGACCAGTAGGGAATTTGGGCATAAAGATCATATTGAAGACTAATAGGCCAATTGTAGAGATGAAGTGGAAGAGATAAAAATAAAATGCTCAAGATTTCTCTTGAAACTAATTAGACTCCATAAGATAGCTAATGTTCCTAAGTAGGGGGATGATGAGGAGGATCTGGTGCAGCATCATGACTACAAGCAGTACAAAGACAAGCCACTTCTCATTGTTAATTGGTTAGAAGATGAGGTAGTTGATTTAAATCAACTCGTTGCCCTTGTTTTGAGATGTTCCAAATTGTATGTGAAGCATAATATTCTAGAGCTAGAAGCAACAGGTACCCAGTTCACTTATGACTTGATGGGTGATTTGGAATCATATTTAGAGGAGGAAATAGAGGATACTCAAGATGATAGTGTTGGACCTCATGAAGAAGAAGACACAAAAATCTTGTGGTCATAAAGAGAAGGGCAAGAAGCCAGGATAAAGGAAAAGAATCTAAGAGGAAGCCTGTTTGTAAGGAAAGAAATCCATCAAAATAGATTATGGAAGAATGAATTGAAGAAACCCAACCCTCCAAGAAGAGGAGGATTATCACTGAAGGATAAAAAGATGGAAAAATCTAAAAATACTAAAGTTAGTGAAGAGGACACTACTCATGTTAAAATGGTCGATATAGAAATTTCAGGGGAAAAACCACAAGTATATGTACAAAGAAATTCTCTAAAACAAAAGGATCCTCCTGTGGAGGGTGATGATGAAATGGTGAATGAACTTGAAAGGAGTAGTAAAGGGGCACCTACTAATGATGCTCCAAAGGAGATAGAGAGAACATTTATGGGAAATAATACTCCTCCTACTTCTCCTTTTCAAAATATGCTAGTAAATAAAGAAATTGCTAATGAAGGAGATAATGCCTCAAGGAATCCTGAAGAAGAAGAGGAAGATGAAGAGGTGCCCACACCCAAGAGTGGTGATTTAAATGATTTCAAGAAGAAATCTGATCAAATAGTTTATAATGCACAAAGTAAGAATGTAGAATCAAAAGTGAAAAAGGACTTGTACCTTCTCAAGATCCAATGAAGGATAACATTCATGAATTCGAGATAGAGGATAAAGATGAAGGGAAACATAATACATATGAAACTACCCAAGACCAAGAAGACATTGAGGGTGATCCTTCTAAGGGTCAGTAAAAGAAAAATATTTCTCAGGAGGAAACAAAATATGATATTCTTGATTGGCTGAAAGAGAGATTGAAGCCCATGCTAATCATTGTTGAAGAAGAAACTCCTGATTGGGACAAATTTCTAACTAGTTGGGGCTATCCCAAAGAAAGAAAGAAGGCTAAATTAATCTCTAAGTTTGCATGGGATGAATTCAATAATAGGGTTGTTCACATTGCTACTCTTGCTGGGCATAAATTTAGGGATGAGGTAAGGCCTTCATATTATAAAGTGGAAACCATCAATCTAGGCCCCACCACAAAAGAGAAAGAAAAGGAGGACCTTCAAGAGTCTGTGCAAACAATTCTCAAAAGGTTAGACAATGAGACTAAGGAGAAAGAGGAGTTGCAAAGACAATTAAGGGAAGTACAAAGATATGTTCATCATTTGATTAAGCCTTTGCGAACTCATTTTGGTGAGGGAACTTCATTTTCTGAAGGATTATTATCTAAAGATGCAGTCTCTAAGATTGAGAAGATGAGAACATCAATACAAGTTACTCAAGGATGGCTTCATAGTGTTAGTAAGAGGGGGGATTGGATAATTGAGAAGATATTGCACATCTATGAGGGGTTTGAATCCTCACTTGAGGACATATCTCAACTTATAGTAGATTGTCAAAAGATAGATGATGCTACCATTGTTGAGCTAAAGAAAATCATTGAGATTCCCAAGGAAGAGTTGATCGAGAATAATGTCTTCACATATGAAGATATAAGAAAGTCAATGGATTGAATAGAGGCCTGAAATTTCAAGAAAGAAATCGTGATGAAAGCTCTTAAGAAGATATCCAAGATCCAAAATAAAGTGAGAAGTATTTGATAGATGTGTTGCATTTCTGGAGATTATCACAAGAAGAAATAAATTTGTTAAGAAAAATCTAAATGTAGGCCAGTTACAGAAGTGGTGGCATGAGGTTTATATGCAATTCGTAAAATAAGAAATTCCAAAACGTGTTAACACATCGAATTCTCTTTTAGATGACATCAAATAAATTATCTTCAAATATGCAAGGAAAAACAATTAATCATGAGAAAATGTGAAATCTCCTAGATTAATGTGTTGTACACAAAATTGTTGTAATCCTCATAACAGAACACTATTACTCATAATCTTGTCAATAGATGCAAGTGATATCAAAATAGAACATATTATCATCTTTTGAGTGAATCTTACAAAATAAGATAATCCGAACCAAAATACTTGATCAAAAAACTTTTAGTACCGGAGCAATATAGCTTGAACCACTATTACCGAAGCAACTATTGATCTATACAAGTGATGTGAATAAGGTATGTTAATGTTAATGTTGACATAAATAACAATTTTCCAATTTCCAACACTGATGTAAATTTTGACATCAATGACAATATTCCAATTTCCAACAATCCCCCCCTTTGTCATTGATGGGAATACATGATGTGAAAACCATCAAGAAAAAAAAAATTCTTTTCATCTCTCTCCCAACAAAATTTATTCTTTTCACATGGTACTTTCTCCCCCTTTGCAATCAATGGAAAAGAATAAAATATATTGTACATACTCTAACAAATACCACTATCTCCCCCTTTGAAACTGACCTAAATAATTTAACAATTTCCCTTTGCATACCTGAATACTCCCCTTTAGGAGTACATCCAAAATAGTAACCATGAGTGATTAAATAGAGGTGGTTGTCCCTTGAAGTTTGTGGAGAGTACTTGTCCATGAAGATTTTTCTTCATCCCACAACTTCTTTGCTTCTATCAAGGCTCTGCATAGATACTCAAGTTCAACTAGGGTTTCTTTCCCTTCTACTAGAGTTTCGGGAGTGACATTTGAATTCAAAGTTCTATCAGCAAGAGAAAGAGCATAAGAGACAGGTGTGTTCTTAATTTTTATCAGGTCTCTAATTTTTCCATATTGTTCAATCATTTCTCCTTTTTCCTTGTGCAATGTGAGATATTCTTCATGTAGATTTGTCATACCAAACCAAGTTTGATCATCTCGATCTAGGTCTAGATTAAAAATTTTAGATGCATATTTTATTTATGTTTCGATTGTGTCCTCAGCATCCTTGAATCTTTAAATTCCATCAAGCCATGTCCAACAAAATGATAATATATTTTTGGCCTCATTTTCATAATATTGAACTTCTTTTATTTTCTCAAGTGCATTGTTATATGTAGACTTACACCTATCTCCAATTTCCAACAAGCCTTTTTCCTTGACCCAAGTAATCATTTCACTTACTACTTGACTTCTTAGTTCTTTGAATGAATCAATCAATGTATTTGTGTTTTCTATAATGGACTACAAATAACTAGAGTCAACTTTAGGAACTGACTAAAAGTGTACCTTTCTTCTGGCTAGTTGTTTGAGTTTCCTTGGAGGGGACTCTGATTGAAAAAATAATGCATGAACCTCAGTAGATTTTCTCCATTCTTCGAAGGTTGTTATTTATTTTTCTAGAGAAAATTTTATATAAGTTCCAAATCTCGGTCTACTAGGATCTCTTGAACTAATAATTAATACATCAATACTGAAGGGAAAAACATACAAGATCTAGAGACCTAATAGTGCATAATACATTCCCTTAACACTAATACAATAGAGGAGAAGAGCATAAACAGGTTTCAATAGCATCTAAAACTACTTGAGATGAATGCAACATGTAAAATAGAGATTACACAAAATGAGCATTCACAGTTGACACAAGATATACGTGGGAAAACCTTTACAAGTAAAAAACCCACCACACAAAGTCAAGACAATTGTATTATAGCAGCAAAAACAGTTATATAAAATATACAGTCCTCTTTGATCAGCTCACAACAACACTTATCAATCCTCTCACTATTACAACGTTATCACTTACATACAATTTGAACTAATAATACTCTCTTTGCAATCATGTACTCAACTTACATAAGTCATACGTTGCAATCAATTCTGTCAACCAAGTGTTGACTATCAGGTACATTAATCTCTGATCCAATCGCACCAATGATCTGCCCATACCAATCTTCCTGCATCAATCCACTGAGGCCATAACTTCTTTACCCAAATCAGGTCTTGTCCGCCACCCTGAGTCGACCTACAATAATTACTGCTACGACTTTGGCCTCTAGCCAATTATCACTCTAACACTGAGCCACATGTCTGTATCTCATTCTTCTATCGCTTCTATCACCGAGTCCAACTCGGTCAACCCAATCAACGAGCTCATTCAAGCTCTCCAAAGACCTTACTACGCTACCGCAGCCCTACCGAGTTCAACCTACGGTATGGCGGTGAGCTCAACCAAGCTCACCCCGACTTCACCGAGCCTAGACAAAACCATCACACCGTGCTACCGTAGCCGGCTCCAAGACACACTGTAGTATGGTGGTAGCTGTCTTGGTTGACCGTTGGCAGTCTTACCATGACCACCATAGTCAGTCATTTGATTGTCTGTGGTATGGTGGTAACCGCCAGCTAGGCTACTGGAGGTCTTACCATGGCCACCGCGGTCAATCATTTTATTTTCCACGATATGGAGATAACCACCAGCCAAGCTATTGGCGGTCTTACCGTGGTCAGTAATTTGATTGTCCATAGTATGGCGGTAACCACCATCCAAGCCGCTGGTGGTCTTACCGCGGCCACCAAAGTGAGTGAACTCACTGACCACGGTGATGGTGGTAACTGCCAGCAGACAAAGATTGCGGTTTACCGCGCTACCGTGGTCATAGAGAGTGACCACCGCAGTATGGTGGTAAACTGCCAAGCTAGATGAAAGACCATTAACATGGCCACTGTGGTGAGGAAGAATACTATGCATGGTAACGAGGTAACTGCCAAACCCTTCACCATGGTATCGCCAAAGTAGAATAGAAGACCATCACGGTATGGCCGTAAAAGAAGAAAACGTGAATTTTTCTCCAAGTATTTTTATGATAGAGGTTCAAGCTAGTAATTGAGGCATCATTTCTCAACAAGCTCCCACTTGATGAACATTTCCAGCTTCCTCATAGACTCTGAAAAA
The DNA here is from genome assembly GCA_007115665.2 of Sequoiadendron giganteum. Taxonomy (NCBI): domain Eukaryota; kingdom Viridiplantae; phylum Streptophyta; class Pinopsida; order Cupressales; family Cupressaceae; genus Sequoiadendron; species Sequoiadendron giganteum. The sequence goes on from CM021108.1 coordinate 293,711,075, forward strand.
ATTATTGACAGTCATGGGCCCCAAGGCCCATTGTTTCTGCGCACCACCTGAACTTGTCTGTGCTAACTGGCTTTGTCAAAGTGTCTACAACATTATTTAAGGTGTCAACCTTTTCCAAACTAACCTTTCCATCTTCAACCATATCCCTCACAAAGTGATACTGCACATCAATGTGCTTGGTCCTGGCATGAAAGGTAGAATTCTTTTCCAAACAAATGGCACTCTGACTGTCATAGCAGATTGAAATCTGCCAACCTTAAACCCAATGTTTGAACACAAATGGTTTAACCAAACAACCTCTTTACAAGCATGAGTTGTAGCCATGTACTCTGCCTCTATCATGGATAAATCAACTACAGCCTATCACTTGCTCATCCAACTGATTGCTCCACCATTAAGCATGAAAGTGTATCCATTGGTGGAAAGCCTATTGTCAATGTCCCCTACCCAATCTGAATCAACATACCCATGAATGCTGAGAGTCCTCTGTGATGCAACCAAACTGCCCTGGTAACACAGTGCATAATCCAAAGTCCCCTTCAAATACCTAAATACTCTCTTTACAGCATCCCAATGTGATCTTCCTAGATTTTCCATAAATCGGCTTAAAACTCCCACTGCTTGGGTAATGTCTAGTCTTGTACAGACCATTGCATACATCAAATTTCCAACAAAACTTGCATAAGGAACACTAGTCATGTCCTCCATCTCAATGGCAGATTTAGGACAGTCTTTAGTAGATAGCTTCATTCCTTGTATGATTGGAACAACTAGCTACTTGCAGTAATCCATGCTAAACCTCTCTAAAACTATCTTTACATACTTAATCTGACTAACCCAAAACTTTATGCTTGTTCTATCCTTGGTTATGTCCATTCCAAGAATGTACCTAGCTGCACCAAGATTTTTCATTTTGAACTTTGCAGACAACTGAGATTTAAGATCAAAAATCATAGTCTTGCTATTTCCAATGAATAACATATCATCCACATATAGGGTAATAACAAGCACACGATCATTCTCAGATTTATAATAAATGTAATGATCATATTTTGATCTCATGAATCCAATTGACAACACAAACGTGTCAAATTTCTGGTACCACATTCTAGGAGATTGTTTTAAACCATAGAGAGATTTATTTAACTTGCAAACCAGATTTTTTTTACCTCTTTCAATAAAATGCTCGGGCTAGGACATGTAGATTTCTTCTTCCAGCTCACCATGGAGAAACACTATCTTCACATCCATCTATTCAATTTCAAAATCATACACAGCTGCCAATGACAATAAAAATCTGATGGATGTCAGCTTTGCTACAGGGGAAAAGATCTCTCCATAATCAATTCCCTCAATTTGAGAAAATCCCTTTGCAACCAATCGTGCCTTATACTTCTCAACACTGCCATCAAGACCTGTCTTCTTTTTGAATATCCACTTATAGCCAATAGGCTTTTGCCCTTTAGGCAGTGGTACCAAATTCCAGGTTTCATTCTTTTTCAAAGAATCCATTTCTTCATTCATGGCATCCAGCCAAGAATTTGAATCAGCCATGTTGATTGCTTATTTAATAGTCCTAGGTTGATCAGTGCTGGTAATTAAAGCATAGGCACAATTTGAATCTAACATAGAGAAACCATACCTTTCAGGTTGTCTTTTTTCTCGTGTAGACCTTCTTATAGGCTGAGGTTGTTCTTCATCATCAGAACTTCCAGAGATACTTGAGCTCTCCTCAGTCTCAGGTACACCATGCAACTCTTCCCTTTTTGGAGTTTGGGGAAGCTCAACTGCATCCTTCTTCTTGTCACTCTCATCTATCCCAAGTTGTTGATCACTTACTGAAGGTTTTAGCTCATGAAATATCATGCTTCTGTTGTACAAAACCTTCTCAGTAATAGGGTTGCAAAGCTTGTATCCTTTCACACCAACTCCATAGCCGATGAGAACACATTTGATAGCCTTGTTATACAATTTGGATCTCTTTTCATTTGGCACATAAACATATGCCTCACAGCCAAACACACAGACATGACTCAGAGAGGGCTTCTTACCAGACCATGCTTCCAAAGGCGTCTTGTCAACAAGAGCTGAACAAGGAGATCTATTTATTAGATAACATGTTGTAGCCACAGCCTCAGCCCATAACTTCTTCTCTAGACTAGGACCACTCAGCATACTCCTTGCCTTTTCCATCAATGTCTTGTTCAACCTTTCAGCAACTCCATTTTTCTATAGAGTGTAAAGAATTGTCTTATGCCTTTTAATTCCATGATCAGTGCAATACCTTTCAAAATCTATGGAATAAAATTCACCACCATTGTCTATCCTCAAACATTTGATTTTCCTTCCAGTCTGATTCTCTACCAAATATTTAAATTCTTTAAACCGAATGAAAACTTCTGATTTACTTTTAATAAAGTATACAAATTCCCTTCTCGAACAGTCATCAATAAAAGAAAAATAATATCTAGACTTCGATAATGAAGGAATATTAACTGGACCAAACACATCAGAATGAACATAATCCAATATACTAGAATATTTGTGAGGACTAGAATAAAATGAAACACGGTGTTGTTTTTCATAGATACAATGTTCGCAAAAATCGAACTCAAAGTTACAATCATCAAGCCCTTCTACAATATTTTTATTATTCAAGGTTTTTAAACCTTTCTCACCAATGTGACCAAGTCTATGATGCCATAAGATAGTCTTCTTAGCTGGGACTTTTACCTCCAAAGCATTTGTAGCTAGAGAAGTGTCTTCATCTTTTTCAACAAGAACAGCATTGCATGATTTTACAAAGGCACTGTTACAAAGAATAGGTCATGCATCCAGCTTGTACAGAGTGCCAAAATGAACACCCTTAGCTAGCACCATTGCACCTCTAGCCATTTTACAACCCTTACTTGAAAAAGAAACTTCTACACCAACATCATTTAATTTACTGACAAAAAGAAGATTTCGAGCCAGACCTGGTATGTGAAGTATGCCACCAATACCTTTGACTCTCTCGTTAGGAAACTGAATTCTGATTATTCCTCTACCAACTATCTCCAATGTTGAATCACTTACCAAGTATACCTTTCCACCATCATACTTCTCGTATTTAGAGAACCATTCTTTATTGGACGTCATGTGAAAAGAAGCACCTGAGTCAACCAACCAGACATCATTTGATGCCAGAGTTGTCAAGGCTACTGCAATGAAGGCATCTGCATCACTTTGAGAAGATTCATTGTCAAAAGTATTCTTCTTCTCCTTCTCCTTGCAGTCCTTCCGGATATGACCAGGTTTCCCACAGGTCTAGCATCTCACCTTGAAATTTTTACCAAGAGACTTTGATCTCCCTATAGATTTAGATTTCAAATTCTTGTCCTTCTTCTTGCCTTTCTCCTTTGGTCTACCTCTAACAGCAAGAGCCTCTTTGGCCATCTCTGAAGACTTCCTCCGCATCTCTTCAGATATCAATGAGGCAACAATGTCTTCCATCTTGAAAGCAACAATAGTGCTTCCAATGGCCATCACAAGATGATCCCAACTGTCAGGTAATGAACACAACAGGAGCATGCAACGATCCTCCTCCTCTATCTTTACACCTATAGATGCCAGGTGAGTAACATTGATGTTAAACGAGTTTAGATGGTCTCCAACAGATGCACCTTCGTCCATCTTCAAGGAGTAAAAATTCTTCCTCAGGAATAACTTATTTACCAGAGACTTTCCTTGATAAATATCACCAAGCTTCTTCCACAATGAAGCTGCAAACTGCTCCTTATGGAAGTTCAAGAGTACAAAATCAGCTAGACTCAGTCTTATCAAACCTCTTTCTTTTCTATCAGCAAGATCCCAAGCTTCTTGCATCGTACTTTGTGGCTTAGTTCCATAAACTACAATCCAGAGGTCTCTATCCACAAGCAAGTCTTCTATCTTGAGTTTCCATGACTCAAAGTTACTGCCATTAAACTTTTCAATATCTACTCTACCTAATGTACTCGCCATCTCAAATAGAAACAAGTTTCAACAATGCAAGACTCCCACTGAAACAATACTAGCACAAAAAAATGATCTTTTCTACAAGGATAACACAATTGGCCAAACTCTAATACCACTTGAAGGGAAAAACATACAGGATCTAGAGACCCAATAGTGAATAATACATTCCCTTAACACTAATACAACAAAGGAGAAGAGCATAAACAGGTTTCAATAGCATCTAAAACTACTTGAGATGAATACAACATGTAAAATAGAGATTACACAAAATGAGCATTCACAGTTGACACAAGATATACAGGTAAAAAACCCACCACACAAAGTCAAGACAATTGTATTACAATAACAAAAATAGTTACATACAATATAAAGTCCTCTCTGATCAGATCATAGCAGGACTTATCAATCCTCTCACTATTACAATGTTATTTCTTACATATAGTTTGAACTAATAATACTCTCTTTCCAATCACATACTCGACTTACATAAGTCATACGTTACAATCAATTTTGTCAACCAAGCACTAACTATCAGGTACATTAATCTCTAATCCAATTGAACCAATGATCTACCCATACCAATCTTCCTGCATCGAGCCACCCAAGCCATAACTTCTTTACCCAAATCAGGTCTTGTCCGCCACCCTGAGTCGACCTGCAATAACTACTGCTACGACTTTGGCCTCTAGCCAATTATCGCTCTGACGCTGAGCCACATGTCTGCATCTCATTCATCTACCACTTTTGTCACTGAGTCCAACTCAGTCAACCCAGTGAATGAGCTCATCCGAGCTCTCCAAAGACCTTACCATGCTACCGCAGCCCTACCGAGTTCAACCCGCGGTATGGCGGTGAGCTCGACCGAGCTCACCCCGACTTCATCGAGCCCAGAAAAAACCATCACACTGTGCTACCTTAGCCAGCTTCAAGACACACCACGGTATGGAGGTAGTTGTCCTAGCTGACCGTCGACAGTCTTACTACGACCACCATAATCAGTCATTTGACTATTCGTGGTATGGTGGTAACCGCCAGCCAGGCCACTGGCGGTCTTACCACGGCCACCGCGATCAGTCATTTGATTTTCCACGATATGGCTATAATCGCCAACCAGGCCGTTGGTGGTCTTACCACGGTTGCCACGGTCAGTCATTTGACTATCCGTAGTATGGTGGTAACCACCATCCAGGCTGTTGGTGGTCTTACTGCGGCCACCACGGTGAGTGAACTCACCGACTGCGGTGATGGCGGTAACTGCCAGCAGACAAAGACTGCAGTTTACCATGCTACCGCGATCACAGAGAGTGACCACCGCGATATGGTGGTAAACTGCCAAGCCAGAAGAAAGACAGTTAACGCGGCCACCGTGGTGAGGAAGAAGATTGCGTGCGGTAACGAGGTAACTTCCAAACCCTTCACCGTGGTACCACCAAAGTAGAATAGAAGATCGTCGCGATATGGCGGTAAAAGTAGAAAATGTGAATTTTTTGCCAAGTCTTTTTCTGATAGAGGTTAAAGCTGGTAATTGAGGCATCATTTCTCAACAAATACAACCAACTACATAATCCTTCTCAATCTCATAGCCTAGTTCAAGAATCCATATGTTTCTGGTTTCAACTGCCTTAATAATATAGTAATCAGTAGATACCAGAAATGTTATGTCATTCTTATATCTTGTCACTAGCTCTCTTGGAACTCTTCGCCTTTTGTTCATTCTTCTCTAAAATTTTCTAAAGAATGCAATAGGGCATCACCTTGTGCATCCAAATATCTAATATTTCTCATTAATTCTTTGATTTGATGTGCAACTGGTTTGGTATTCACCCAAACAACTTCTCCTACACCAGGAACTTCCCTCATAAAGTAAAAGATTAAGCATATTACCAATGTTGAATACCTAAATTTTCATTTCTTCTTCTTGATATCATTCAAATTTACTAGTATTTGTTTCCAGAAACTCACATAAATCATATTTAGTCCTTTTCTCAATCATCTCTAAAGCAAAGTCAATTACGGTGGCAAAAACCTCATTATCACCAAAAATCAAATGTGCAATAACCATACTCATATATTGAACTGTTGGATTATTGATTTTAGTACATGTATTCTTTATCAATCCTTTTCCTTTGTCATATTTTCATATAGGAGTAGGTCTAGAGGAAGATAAACCAATAACATCTCTAATTGCTTCTCTAGATATCATATATGAATTATCAAGCCACACAAAGTGATCATGAAATCTACTAAGTGCCAATCTAATGCATCTCTCTTCATTGCTAAAGTTGTGAAATTGATACCGCACATCTAATTTCATCTTCATAAGCATGTTGTGTTTTGGTTTTAGGGTACAATATTCTCCAATTAGCTCTTCAAGCCACAAAATATGTACTTTTCCATATGAAGGATCTTCCAATTTTCTATAAATGTATATCCCAATGTCTTTAGTCGATATGACACCAAGGGGAACTTTTGAAAATGTACCCAAGGGGTCAAATTCTAGGGTTTTAGCAAGGTACCCCTTAAGTAGTGATTCCAGTCTCTCTGAATTATCCACGACTTGAGGTGTATCCATTACATTCAAATGAATAATTCATAGAGAATAATGTATAACAATAATCACTTACCTTTCATCTGCACACCAAAGAAAAACATTGGAATTTTGTAGTATGAAAGTGCTTTGGACTCTTCAAGCTTGCTCCACACTCTACTTCTCTTCTGCAATTGCCTTTCATTGAATGATTTATTCTCAATATACTTAATTTTATTTTTTCCATCCCATTTGTTACTACAATAAATGCTTCAAATCACAAGTAAATGTCCTCAGAATTTGTGTTTACTTCCATTTTTTCAAGCTTTATAATATTTCTTGTTCACACATGTCCACCTAAAATTCCTTTCACATGAGACCTTGAATTCATTATGTTCAATAAAGCATTAGTTTCACATCATGACACCATATACCGGTAGGGGGATATTAAATTTTCTAGTATTTCTCCCCCTAAGTCACTTCCTAGGTTTAATTTTTGATAGGATTGTTTTCACCAAAGGATGACATAGATGAAATTGAAACTTTTGATTCTCCTTGCTTCTCAGATTCTCCTTCCTTTCTCCATATATTTTCCATTTCCTTCTTAACTTCTATTGGATCAACCTTAGTAATTGGTTCATGTCTTTTTACCAGATAATTCTTTTTCACATTTTTTCTTTTGCATTCTTTGGCAAAGTGTTTGGGTTTGTTGCAACTATAAAAACAACATTCTTCCATCCAAATTGTCATTTATTCAATCTATTTATGCATTGATTAGCCTTGTGTCCAAAAAAATTACAGTGAAAATAGTAACCTTTGAAGAGATAGATCATTTTTTTCAACATCTGACTTCTGCATTCTATAAATTTATGTCCAATTCTTTTGCATTTAAAAAATTGATAGGTGAATGGTAAAGTAGCTTGATTCATTCTATCATTTTGTTTTAATTTATTTCCACAATCTTTTGCCCTATGTCCAATTCTGTTGTAGGAATAACATATACCATTAAAAGATAAGTTCCTTTGAGAATTAGGTTGTCTGATAGGAGTCCTTCTGATATTGCATCTTTGATTCTTGATCTATCTACTATTGCCTTGAGTCTTCCTTTGATTGTCAACCCTATTAGGCAATTGATTTACTTTTGAACTTTGTCCTTCTTCAAGTCCCAAACCACTTTGTTCCTTAGAGGGTTTTTTCCTATGATCAATTCATCTAGGCTTGTAGAACTTGTTTTAAATTTTTCCTCATGAGCTCTTTCTTTCTCTAGATCTGATCTTAAAATTACCTGTTGTGCATGTTTTGCACACACACCCCGCTGTAGGTAGGGATCCCCTCTTTTCGCTCCCAACAGGTTGCTTTTCTCCTGTCTCATTTTGTGTGCCCCTTTCTTGGAGCCTAGATCGGTCATGTGTCGTCAAACGATCAAATTCACCTACCTAATTTTTTCTAAGTCTTTTTCTTTTGCGGAAGTGCCCCTGTGGGTTTCCCTTCACTCGTTGCCCCGACATCCTCTAGGCCTCATCCTGCTCGCTCGATTCAATTTTTCCTTCATTTTGACTGTGGGGACAATTTTCCCATGGATTTGGGATATTTTTGTGGTGCTTAAGTGAATTGCCAAGGTTTCGTTAAGTTTCAGAAAGTTGCAAAATTTTCACTCCAGAACTTCATCCCTCCGCAGTTGTTCCGAGAACTTTGTTCGTCCCTGGTTGTTCTGGAACACGGCCCCTCCATGGCCATTTCTGAAACTCCATCTCTCCTTTGCCATTTTTTCATTCGTCCACCCCTAAAATTTTGGCTCCCAGAACCCGGTCCCTTGGCGGCTATTTCTGGAACTCTATCCCTCTGCAGCTGTTTCATGAACTTCGTCCATCCCTGGCTATTTTGGAACCCGGCCCCTCCGTGGCCATTTTCAGAACTCCATCTCTCCTTTGCCATTTTTTCATCTGTCTACCCCCGATGTTCTGGCTCTTGGAACCTAGCCCCTCTATGGCCATTTTCAGAACTCTATCCCTCTATGGCTATTCTGGGAACTTTGTCCATCCCTGGTTGTTCTAGAACCCAACTCCTCCATGGCTATTTCCAGAGCTCCATCTCTCCTTTGCCATTTTTTCATCCATCCGCCCCCGACATTCTGGCCCCAGAACTTGGCCCCTCCATGGCCATTTCTAGAACTTTGTCCCTCTGCAGCTGTTCCGAGAACTTCATTTGTTTGTGGTTGTTCCGAAACCAGGCCCCTCCATGGTTGTTTTTGGAGCTCTATCTCTCCTTTGCCATTTTTTCATCCATCTGCCCCCGTCATTCAGACTTCTGGAACCTGGCCCCTTCATGGCCATTTCCGAAACTTCGTCCGTCCCTGGCTATTCCAGAACCCAACCCCTCCATGGCCATTTCTAGAACTTCGTCTCTCCTTTGCATTTTTCCTTCCGTCCATCGCTTGACTTCCATCGATGCTTCCAGGCACGGCCTTGGGGAATTTTGTCCCTTGTTCAATTTCTGCCTTCCTTCTGCCTTCTGTCCATCATCCGCCCTGGCTCCTGCCCCCCTGAAGCACACATTAATGTTTATGGTCCAAATGAGCTCCAACTATGAATATTATGATCTTTTGATGATGCATGGGTGAATCTAACAAGGAGTTTGCAAGATTTGACTAACATTTTCCTTGATTTATGTATGAAATCACTTATGACACTTCATGTATGTAGGTTTCAAGAAGCCTGCCACGGGTCCATTGAGGAGACCCATTGAGAAATTTGAACAAGGAAATCACATAGCTTCTATCACCATTCATTTTATGCCCTTCTCTCCTCGTGGTGCCCATCAATAGAACTCACATTAGAAGAAGGCATGTGCCAAGGAAGTCGATGACAAAATGCAAGGGGGTGGCCTTGAAGAAAGCATAGGGGAGTTGTCCTACTTTTCACCAGATGATGATGATCTTTAAGGGGTTGTCTGCCCGAATCAGGGGAAACCAATCCATTGATTCTAGTCGTCGATGAGCTCATTTGATCCAATGAAGAATGTTGCAATTCCATCAAGCAAAGGGCAACTTTCAGGCAATTTCAGCTATAGTAAAAGGGAAATCGGCTAGAAGACAAAACTGCTACAACACCTGGGCACTCAAAGACAAAACAGGGAAAAGACAAGAGATGTATTTTAAATTGTTGAATATTATGGGGTAGGTGAAGCCCTAATGTAATTGAATCTGGGCCACACAATGTAATTCAATCCTTTCCATTCATTCAAGCTTTGGAAAACTATAAATAGGGGTCTTCCCCTCATTTTTAAAGGGTTGGAGAGCTAGTGTAAAAACATTCTGCAGCAATAGAAAGCAATATTGCATGACTTATGGTTGTTTCCTTTTTAGTTTGCTCATTATGTGTGCATGGTTCTACTTCCCTATTATTTTAGTAGTTAGTTTCTTGAAGGGAAGTGATGATGGTGTTTTTTGTTACAGTATTTGATGAATTTCTAGCTCATGCTTTTTGTGGTTTGTTGATGATGAATCAATTTGTAAAGCTATTCTGAGCTTCTTTACTCTATTACTACAAATTAGTTTGATTGCATGTGCATGATGTGTGTGTGTAATCTAAAAATCTACAGTCCTTAGAAGATTGCACTGGTTTTGTGTAACTGTAGGATCCTCTTGGCCAAGCAAAACCCAGTTTAGGGAGTTTGTCTACTGTAGCAGCCTCCATGATCACTGTTCATTCATAGTTTCAGATCTAGGAACCTCTTCTCTTCCCTACCCTTTTTCCTTTTTTTTAATAGGTAACCTTAGGCAAGGTTCATTGCACATTATAAAGCTAAATCTGATGTTGAAATGAAGTTCAAGACTGTTGTTTGGACCTGTAGCAAATGCACAACAACTCTCCCATCTTAAGAACTCCATTTGTAGATCCAACTTCCCCACTTTGTAACTCATCCGTAAGTCCACCTTGTGATTCCAGAATATCACATGAAACAATTGAGACATTCCAAGCACTATCAAGACCTGACATTAGAGACCTTGTGATAGTGTTCTGCAATTTGATTGTGGAATATTGTATTTCAAGAGAGGTGATGCACCTATGCATTACCTGTGTTGAGAAGTGCATAAAAAACACATCAACATTATCACTTTTTGTTCAAGATTGATTGATTCATCAATCTTGCTCTAAATTTCAACTTTTTGATAGTCCTCAATATTCCTCTTTTCTTCCACTTACACTTAATCCTATGATGTCCCCATTTGCTTTCTTCAATTGAACACTAACTTCTTTATGTCTTTATTTGAATTTCTTGATTTGTTCTCTTAGTTTCTTAATACATTCATTTGCTTCCTTGAGGCGCTCCTTCAAATATTTGTTTTCTTCTTCAGCACTATCAAGATCTTCAAGAGAAATTTCAAGTTCACCATTATTATCTAGGATACAATCTTCTTCAAAATGTTCAGCAGGAATCCCTTCTGGAGGAATAGGAAATCCCTTATCTACCATGTGTTTAAATTCCAAGATCTTCATCAAGTTGATAGACTTCTTAAGAAAAACTAAGCTCTGATACCAATTGTTGAACACCTGGAATACTAAGAGGGGGGTGAATCAGTATTCCATTAAACCATTTACATAATATCCATCCAAGTAATAACATAATTCTAACTGTAATAACAAGTGAAAGCATGGAATCAACAGAAGATCATAGTACACATGAACACCAAGATTTTTACATGGAAAACCCATAATGGAAAAAACCACGGTGAGGATTAACTCATAATATAATATATTTGGATATAGAATATTACAATGGCTCACTACCAAGAAACACTATCCTTGAAGGCTCACAGTCTGAAATAATTTACAAAAAAAAGTATGGTAACACTACCAAGAGGTGAACTGTGATAGAATTCACCTTCCTTGTGCTGGAGTTCAGTTCTAGTGAAGCTCGTAACACAAAACACTTCTCTATATAGTATACTCAACAATTATGTTTGTTCGTATATACAATTTTACATTCACACCAAATAGAAACACATACATGATCTCTCTGAATCTCACCACTTCATTATTTCACTCTTTCACCCCATGTTCACACTTTTTCTTATTCATCATCTTCTTCAAAAGTGTTTTCATATATATATATACATTGTATTCAATCACATAACACTAATTAGGTCCACCTAATTAGAGTAGCCTTATTTCAAATAAAAATTAACTCTATCAACTTTATCCTTGAAACATATTCACCTTTGTGCCCAACATGGTCATGTAATGTATGGTATATGGACCTAAGATAGATCCCTTTAGCATTCACAACATAGATTTCAAATTAGGTTGGCTAGAGTTAGACCTAAAACATTAAGAACTTCAAATGTATATGCAATTCGTAAAACATGTAACACCAAAACTTGTTAAAACATTGAATTCTCTTTCAAACGACATCAAATAACTTATCTTCAACTCTACAAGGCAAAATAATTAATCATGAGAAAATGTGAAATCTCCCACATCAATGTGTTGTACATAAACTTGTTGTAATCCCCAAAAAAGAACACTGTTACTCATATCTTTTCGACCATATAATCAAGCCAACTAAAATCTTGTCAGTAGATGCAAGTGATTTCAAGATAGAACATATTTTCATCTTCTGAATGAATGTTACAAAATAAGATAATCCGAACCAAAATATCAGATCAAAAAACTTTCAGTACTAGAGCAATGTAGCTCAAAATGTTATTACCAGAGCGACTATTTATCTATACAAGTGATATGAGTAATGTATGTTGATGTTAATATTGACATCAATAACAATCTTCCAATTTCCAACACTGATGTAAATATTGACATCAATGACAATCTCCCAATTTCCAACACATAATAGTCCTCATTGAGAATTCTATATCCTAAGTGAGTGGCCTAAGACCCATTCGCCCATGGGCAAATGGGTCCTCCCTTAGACCTAGGACCTAAATTTAAATTATGTTTTTGGTGGTATTTTAATATTTTCAAATATATATTCAAATTTCGGCTTGTGCTATTTGAATTTTGGGAGATTAATGTTAAATACCTATAAATATAAGGTCATTTTACTAAGTTTCATTTAAGCAACCTAGAATATTTTCATAAGATCAAGTTATATTTCAAGAACAATTTCAAGAGTATTCCAAGAGTAATTCAAGGCATTCAAGAGCAGATTTAGTGAAGAATTATTGCATAAATCAATATCCAATTGTCATATCAAATTCTTCTTGCATCATGCATGTTATTGGAGCTAATATGGTGATGTAGGTTTCATGATCCATTCGAGCATTCAAATTATTGTTTCAAATCAAGATTCAAGGTCAAGATACACATCCATTGAAGCCATTACATGCAAGTTTTAGATCTACATTCCAAGGTTCATTCAAGGGTTTGGTGAGTTGTAACATTGATTTATTCATTCATCATTCATTTCATGCTATTTCATTTCATTTCAAGGTTTGATTACCAAAATGGGGTTTGACCAAGGAAAACCCCCATTCACCAAAACTAAAACATTTTTACCTCTTGATTTGTGTTTACAAATTTTGGTGGAAGATCTTTTGAAGAAAAAAATTGAAGAACTTATCAAAGTTGAAAATTTTGTCATAAAGGTTGTCATCTCACAGAAACTTGATTACAGGATTTATTTTCGGCTTCCCAAACATAAAACCTGGGAAAATTAAGAGATTCAGATCTATAGCATAGGCTCCCAAAAGTCAAACAAAATCTAACTCATGACCCATTCGCCCCTAGAGGAATGCATCCTGGATCAGCTTCAAAAACTGACTTTTGGTGACTGGTACACATCATCTTACCTCTCTCTAATCTGTGATCTAATTTATGGACCATCAATATTAAACTTAATCTATTAGATCCAAGTTGTAGATTTTATTTTGGATTTAGTTTACTATTTTTAGTTTTTCTCCCCAAAGTGTTGTTTAATCTAGACCCTCATCCTTGCAAAAAAAGGAAATCAATAGATTCACACTTTGAATTGATTCAGCTAATGGTTGTAAGTCATTTCATTTTGTAGATCTCATTTCCTAATTAAATAGAGGATAAATAGGTCCCCAATTTGTTCATCAAGCCCAATCAACTATTTTTATTTATTTAATTTTGGTGAACCTAACTTTTGATCATTACAATTTTCTAATTTTGGAGGCCATTTTCACCCTAGATCTTGATTTTGCATTCATTTTCATTGAATTGAATCTCATTTAGGGTTTCTTAACTTTCATTAGTTTGCATTTCACTTAGGGTTTTAGGATTGCATTTTTGCATCTCTTGAAATCTGAAAATACAAAAAAATAGTCTTTTTGCAAATCATTTACATAGTATTGAATCATCATTCATTTAAATTTGAAAATTAAATCAAAATTTCACATCAAATTTGGTCTCCTAGTTTTTTGTTTTGTTATAATTTTCATTTGCATTCAACCTTAATTTCACAAAAAAATCAAACTACAACTCACTATTTTAAATTAGAATTTGTAAACCACAAGAATCAACTTAACAACCCACAAAAACATTTTTAAAACCATAAGCTAGGACCCATTCACCCCTGGATGAATGAGTCCCTAATCAAGGTCATTTCCTAAATTTTTTGGGCATCAAAACATCTGTTTCTACATTCTACTTTGAATTTTTTAGTTTTTTGTTTTAGTTTGCAATTTTTTTGTTACTTGGAATTGATCATATTAAGCTTCATTTGATAAATTTAGTGCATTGTGTGAATTAAAAATTGCATTTACAAGAGATCATTTTTCAGGTTTTACATAGCATAATCAGAAAATTATCTTGTTTAAAATCTGAAAATTTAATTTACATATTTATATTGCACTTTACATTCTAGGTTACTTCATTGCATTTCACCTTCTTTCCATTTTGGGTATACATTGAGTTTTTGAAACTTGTATGAGATTCACAACTTGGTGTCCTATTAGAAATACTATTGTGAGGCATAGTTTGAGACTCATGCCATCCCACAATACATCATTCACTATGGATATTGGGTTCTCCAACTCTTTCACTAATAGTGTTGATATTAATCAACCCTCTATGGATCATAGCTTTCATACTTCATTTCCAATGACTTCCCTACCTACAAATAATATGAATGATGTTGAAACAATATTTTCTAATGTCTCTCAAAATGCACGAAAGATAAATGAAGAATTAAAAAGTTTACAAGACTTTGTGAAAACCAAACCTATTGTTGCTAATGCCATTCCTCGTATAGGGAACATACGAAAGATGCTTAAGCATGTAGAAGGAATAGAATTTATATGTACCTTGGTCCATCTCATCAACCAAAAAATTCCTCCTCCTAAATCAACTTCCAATACATGCCCCACACATAAGAGAAAAGAAAATAAAAATTACAATCACGTTACTACTCCTAACACATCCTTTTCTAAAAAAGGAAAGGACTTGCAGTTATAGTACAACCATGGTAGGAGGGTCCTCAAAGAGAACAGTCCAAACCATGTAGCAAGAGTCACACAACATAAGAAACATGAAATATGGAGGCAAATGCAGATGCAAACATTCATATTATCAGAAATCTTGATTACAAATAGTCTGCCACATCCGGGCTTGCAGATTCAGCACACAGGCTTGATTACAACATGCTCAAAATATAGTGCTCATACATGTGAGCAAAAATCTTACAGATCAAAATCTATATACATCTTATTCTATCTTCCTAATTCTATCTCTCATCTAATGGTTCAATACTAGCTTCATATCACATCTGTGTTGACCAAAGATCGCCACAATCTTTGAGAAGAAAAAGTGTAACATGTGCAAGAACAGGTCGACCTCAAATCTGAAATTCATCCACGGTAGATGTGTAAGATGAAGTGTGGACCTAAGTATAAGGTCGGGGACACTCCATAGAAAAAATCTAAACACACTGTGAGGATCCGCAAGTCACGGGAAAGATCCACAATCGATCCAACTAGTCGTTAGGTTTTGAAGTTATTCTGGGGCCAGTCCCAAAAACTGGCACGCACTTTGGAAGTGATAACTTGCCAGAAAAAGATCCAAATGAGCTAAAAACTTGGAATACGACAATTGAACATGTCCACAATGAAATCCTAGGTACGCAAGATATGGCGAGAAAACATGAAGAAACACCAGATCTACCATCTCGAACTAGAACAAGAACAAAACAAGAACAAAACTGAATGAAGATATTTTTGGTTGATGCAAGATTGCTAAGAACCAAGGATGCTCCTGCATCAAGTTAGAAGATGAAATCGATGACCAAACAATTATCAAACCAAAAAAGAAGAAGCTGAAATTACATGAACATCAAAAACTTCAGCTACAAGAGATATATGATCTACCTGGATCCATTGATGAACTATTAAAGATATCCAAGACTAAGAAGGCATTTTACACTCTTTTACATTTAGGATTAATCAACTTACCGCCTAAATGTGAAAATCTAACCGAAAATAAAACTAATCAAAATAGACCATATTGTGCCTATCATAGATTCTTTGGACAACACACCAATATTTTTTGTCCTTTTACATGGATTATTGAGATATGTAGATCCCCTAGGGATCCATCTTGATTAAAAGAATGAGCTTTGCTCCTTGCCATGTAATAGTTGTAGGATCATATCACACTCACTATTACATGTTTAGCGTGCATTGTAAATCATTCTATTTATTGCAAGGAGCTCATTCTCATCACTTATCTTGGCTCATCCTTGGCATGCACTTAGTGGGGGCAAGGGGTTAGATAGACTTGTCCTAGTTTTGGCACTTGATGTTGTCTCTTTAGCTAGTTATCCACCTTTCGCATATACCAATCAAGATTGGGATGTGGATGACATTCTATAGGTTAACTTGCATGTGCCTTACTAGTATTTTTCTTTGTTTTATTTTCCATGTTCTTTGTGTGATTTCATGTGCGTAATGTGATCCCCCATACTATTTTGTTAATGTATCTCTCTATATGTGCATTCCTCTATTTGTATCTACATTCTTCTATATGTCATAAACCTTTATCCTTTCATTTTTCTTGTGTTTTCCTTTTGGGGATGACGCAAGGTGTCGAGACATTTAGGTATCTTCCATGTTGAGCCAAAATATTTTTCTTAGTTTCTACTCCCTATGTGTGATTCTCCTTGTTTTACGAGTATTTGGGGAATGAAGATGTTTCCGAGCTCTATAACAACATTGTAGCAAAGATATACTGACCCTGAATCTGTGGATTCGTTATGTGTTTTGGGATTTCATTTTGGGGGCAACCCCTTCCTCTCTTTTTCATGATGTAGCTTCATTCAAGAACATATGACTTTATGTAGGGCTTTCCAAATAAGCTCTCATGTATCCTTTATTGATTAGCATTGAATATTGGCTAATTTCAAGAAACTTTCTCATAGCAATAGTGCTAGAAATTTCTTTAAAGTGGGGGCATACATTGGCATTATCACTCCTCATGTTTCATTGTATGATTTTCTTTCCTCTTATGATGCATCTTTTTCTTGGTGGTGTCATTGGGTTTTATGTCCTCTGAGAGCATGATATTTCTTTAAATTTTCCTCTCTTGGAGACATTAGGCATTATTTTCCCTAAGAATATACCTTACATGAACTAAGAAAATATCCTTTTGAACAAACCTTTATTTTCATTTTTTGTTCATAAGTGTTTAGCATAAAACAACTTGTTAATCTTGTGAAGCTCGAAGTTTCATTTTGTGGTGCCCTATCAGAGTTATCAAAGGGGTAGCTTTATTGTGGTTAGTACAGTGAGAGCCTATATACCTAGCATGACTTTCTCACTAAGCCACTTTCCTAGGGGCTCACCTAGTGGATAGTCTAGGGTTCCATTAGCCCAGAGTGAGCATGCATTGTTTGCATTGTGGACATCGTGTTCCACTTGTGAAATTCTTGGACAAACAACCAAGACATGTTCCACATCATGTTGGACAATTAAGGCTTTATCCATCCCTTTTCTTTTAGAAAAACAACTGAGGCGTGTTCCACATCCTGTTGGACAACCAAGGCTTGATCCACCTTTTTTGTTTCTCCTTTTATTTTAAGTCTTTGATGTTGTATGATTGAGTGATCTTTGTCATTGTTGCATACATATGTTTTGAATGTCTACTTTAGTGTGAGTTTTTTCTTGTACTCTTCCTCTCACTAAAGTGGGGGCTAATTGTAGTGTAGAAAAATATATCCCTTTACATTTTCACACTTAATTTGGAATTAATATTAAAATGAACTTAATTATGCCTTAATTTAGTGTTGTAATATGTATTTTACATATTCACATTAATTTTAGGGCCCTATTAATTAAAATGAACATAATAATACCTTAATTTAGTGTTGTAAAGTGCACCTCTTTACACTTTCACACTTATTTTGGGCTCCTTTAATTAGCTGAGCTTAATTTTCCTTAATTGACCCCTTTAATTCAAATCCAAGCCTAGTTAATTGCATTTTCTGAAGAGGAAACCCAACATTCATTAATTCCTTAACATAACACTCCTCATTGAAAAATGTGTTTCCTAGGATGAGTGGCCTAGGACCCATTTTCCTATGGGTGAATGGGTCCTCCCTTAGACCCAGGACCTAAATTTAAATTTTTTTTTGGCATTATTTTAATATTTTCAAATCTATATTCAGATGTCGGCTTGTGTTATTTGAATTTTGGGAAATTAATGTTACATACCTATAAATATAAGGTCATTTCATAGTTTCATCTAAGAAAACAAGAATATTTTCATGAGATCAAGTTAGATTTCAAGAGCACTTTCAAGAGAATTCCAAGATCAATTCAAGGCATTCAAGAGTAGATATAGTGAAGAATTATTGCAACAATCAAGATCCAATTGTCATATCAAATTATTAGCTTACATCATGCATGTTATTGGAGCTAATATGGTGATTTAGGTTTCATGATCCATTCAATCATTCAAAACATTGTTTTAAATCGGTATTCAAGGTCAAGATCCACATCCATTGAAGCCAGTTCATGCAAGTTGCAAATCTACATTCCAATGTTCATTCAAGGGTTTGGTGAGTTGTGGCATTGAGTTTTTCATTCATCATTCCTTTCATTCTATTTCATTTCATTTCAAAGTTTGATTACCAAAATGGGGTTTGAACGAGGCAAACCCCCATTCACCAAAAACAAAACATTTATCCCTCTTGATTTATGTTTGCAGATTTAGGTGGAAGATCTCTTGAAGAGAAAAATTGAAGAAATTTTCAAAGTTATAAAAGTTGTCACAAAGTTGTCATCTCATGGAAACTTGATTATAGAATTTATTTTTGGCTTCCCGAACCTGAAACCTAGGTAAATTAAGAGATTCAAACTGTAAGGCTATAATAAAATTGCAAACAAGATTAATCTAGTAAAAGCATAATACTAATCTGATCCTACACTAACAACAAAGAACAAGGAAACTAGAAAGCATAAATATATGAACAATCTCACCGAATATCTTTATATTTCCTTGAATGACCTTGATTGTACTTCTCCATTTTTTTGTTGTAATATAATTACCCTTAGATTTTAACAAGTATGCAAGTATGGCCTATTGATTATGGATTTAGAAAAATATTGAATATTATTGAATTTTCTTCCTAAAAGTATAAAGATTTTGGGAGGAGGAATAATGACAAAGGTCAGGTCAATTTATAGAAAATTGGTTTTGAATGATCGACTCAGATTCAAAAGATAGATCGATGATTGAGATTAATGAATGCCATGCAATAGAGATTCAGTGTCAGTAATAATGCAAGTGAAAAAGCATAACTGATGGAGATTAAATTGAATAAACAATTTAATCTTTAGTCGAGATTGTTCGAAATTCAGAAGAATAAGAATTGCATGAAAAAGATAAAGAGGAAATATTGTGTTCGAACGCATGAATGAATTAATTAAATAAATAAATTTATTTAATTAATAACGGTTTGAACATAGAATTATAAGACTAACTGATTAAACGAGAAGGTTTGTTCGTAAAAAATAATCAGTTATTAAATCAAGAGATAACTGATTGATTTAATTAAATCTCGACTTAAGTGGTAAATGAATAATTAGATAACTAAGCGATTATCTAATCACAAAGGAATATGCAAAGAATAATTATTTTTATGAGTTAAATAATTATTTAATTCAACATTTGAAATTCGAAGATTAAATTAAATAAATAAAGATTTATTTATTGATTGGAGAAAACATTATAGAATAATTAAATAATTCAAAATGATTATTTAATTATAGTAGAAAGTGTGACAATAATTAATTAAATAATTTAAAATGATTATTTAATAGAAAATAGATTTAATTAGTGACATAATTAAATAAATAATGTTTATTTAATTATTCAAGAAAGAATAAAGGTAAGAATAAATTAATTAAATAATTAAAGTTATTTAATTAATAAAGGGTTCCATGTAGAAGATAAGATTGACATAGATAAAACTGTTTGTTAGAGAAAATCAAATCTTATCTAGACTTAAGTGATTAATGACTAATTAAATAATAAAGATATTATTTAATTATAGAAGATTGTGATATGGATAAATCTTTTTATGAATTAAATAATAATTTAATTCAACATTCAAGATTTTGGGATTAAATTAAATAAATAAAGTTTTATTTAATTAAAGGGATTAAATAAATAAAGATTTATTTAATTAAAGGGGGAAAAGGCTAAAGAATAATTAAATAATTAAATAAATTATTTAATTATATTTGAAAGTGTCACATGAATTTATTAAATAATTTAAACTGATTATTTAATAGAAGATAGATTTAATTAGCGATGTAATTAAATATATAATATTTATTTAATTAATCAAGAAAGAATAAAGATAAGAATTAATTAATTAAATAATTAAAGTTATTTAATTAATTAAATAATTTAATAATTTAATTAATAGAGGACATATGACTTTAAAAAATAATTAACATTATTTAATTATGAGAAATGAAGATGAAAGAATTATGTAGAAGTTAAGGGTCGTAGGTCTAGGACAATATTTGGTGTCTACAGTTTGCCCCTCTTTGATACAATGTAGTTTATCACATTGTGTCAAAGAAAATTAATCAAAGATATGCCCCAGTGAAAGGGAGAATGATGAGGAGGTAGTGGTATGCCCCCTCGAGAGGATAGGCAAGTTTGAAGAACATGAGTGTGCTCTCGACATGGATGAGAGAACTAGAAGATGAAGGACAAAAGGATAGATGAACATGGATAAGGGTGGTGAAGATGTAGAAAAGAAGAAATGTTAGAGTGAAAAAGATGAATAGTAGCATAGAGGACATGGATGTTAATATTAGAAATGGATGCTAGAATAATGTAGAATCTTCAATATTTTTCCAAATACATACTAAACCTTGCATTAAATCATCATTGGGTGGGACATGACACAAATAGATAGTAAACTCCATGATATGAGATAGACCAAGGTGTACAAAGTCATCCATTTCCTAAATTATTTGGTCGCAGAAAAGGAGTGTCCAGACTCATACTAAGGGAAAAATTGCCCCAGTATTTTTGTCCAAACAAACCACAGACAACAATCAAAGAAAAAGACATACTCAGGATACATTACTACTCCTCTAAATCCTTCATGGGACATCCTCAAGAAAGCTAGTAACCTGACTTGAAAACCAAGTTAAAAGACAGTCGATAGACAACAGTAAAAAAAAAAGAGTCATGAGACATCCTTGCTTCTCTAAATCCTTCATGGGACATCCTTGAGAAAGCTAGTAACCAGACTCAAAGACAAAGCCAAAATAAAAAAGATAAGACCAAATAAGTCATAAAGTCAAAAATCCAATAAGAATATTTGCCAAAATTTGATCTGTTGTTGTTTGTTTGATAAGATGGGTATGTGCAGGATCACGATGGGCCAAAAGTGGTGATATGTAAGCCATATGATGGCCCATGTGGCTGACGACTTTTTTTTTACCCAAAATTGATGAAACGAAAAGGGTTTTTAGAGGAGATTCTCAACTTTCCACCAATATAAATTCTGCTTTACTTTGAATTTAATAAATAATTATTATTCATTTTCTATTAGAATTACGAATAAAGTCCTGATTGATAGGCTGATTGAAAAACATCTATAACTTTCAAATGGTATCACATTTTTTGAATCCAAAACATGCGTCACATACTATGCTTTGCATACTATAGGATTAAAAAAAAAAAAAATCGAATTTCATGAATTTTTGACCAAGTTAAGGTGGTTAGATAGATGAGCTTTTATATTTTTTAAAAGTTATAATAAAAAATTCATAATTAATTATTTACATGGAAAAAAATTATAAAAAAATATGCATCACATTGGGACATGAGTCCTCTACTTATATATGAAAGCTTATAAAAAAATATTATCATTTTATTGTGGTTAGGGTGGTCAGACAAACACCTACTTCTTATTTTTACCCTAAAATTTAAATACTACTGCATTGAAATTTTAAGTTTTCACCAGATAGTTTATTTTTTAAAAATAAAAGTCTAGTAGTTTAGAAACTACATTCAATTTTCTACAGATTCTATTTTTATATTTTTTTGAAATAATATAGATAACTTATTCAAATTTTTACATCAAGTTGTCTAACTCTGATTTTTTATCTTTTTATTGCCACTTAAGGGCCTGTTTTTTCCATGATGATCCTGCACATACCCAGATGATTGTTTGATAAAGCTTGATTGCAGGGATGACACATACTGTATAAGACATTGAGTCTGGTTTCGATTGTTGTGACTATCTATGTAAAGCATGATGAAGCTTGGTTTCAAAAAGACACGTATTGTATAAGACGTTAATTTTGATGTCATTGATGCGACAAGCTGCATAAAGCTATGATGATTGATAATGTATGTTGTCAAGAAAGACACATCTTGTATAAGAAATAGGTTGATTGTCTTGGAAATTTGTTTGATTTGACTTGATGACATTGTTGACTTGTTTGGTTTGTTGATGTGTGAATTGTCTTGGTGTTTTGACTGTTGTGTGTGTGTGTTAACAATGTATGACTTATGTTTATTGACACGACGTACCCTAAAGGATTGACCTAGTGCGGCCTCAAGGGCTCATCGATTGATGGCCTTGCCTATGTTATACATGTAGAGACCTTGTAGTTCGACTAACTTTGACTGACAAAAATGATTGACAAATATGTACTTAACTTGATGATATGTGACGTGTGTGATAGTGAATGTGATAAACCCTAATGGACTGACCTAGTGCGGCCTCGGGGGCTCATCGATTCATGGCCTTGCCTACGTTATACATGCAGAGACCTCGTAGTTTGACACAACCAATGAATTTGACATGTATAAAGAATGAGTCATGATTTTATGTGTGTGATATGTGACAAACCTAGAAAGATGAACCTAATGCCTCGGGGGCATGTCATTAGATGGCCTTGCCTATGTCCAGTCGCAGAGGCAACATAGTTCGACTATGTCTACGACTGACTTGACATAGCTAACTCTGAATCTGTTTTGGGGATTTTTGACATTTTTGTTAACTCCTCAGTTGTTTTTGGTTGTCCTTGATGACAAAATTAGTTGGCATTCTCTTTGGTATCTCAGATAATCATTTAGAGGCTTTGTTTTTGGTATTCATGTTTATGGTGATTCAGGATTGTCAGTGCAACTATTCATGTTCAACTATCTATTTCAGTCATTATTCATTTACAGATGTGCTTATGGTTTTAATTGGACTAACAGTGTTATCATGCTACAGGATACAGGGTTATCTGTTTAAATCATCTTGGACAGGTTCATTTTGACAGGTTGTCCCTTCTTTATTATATTCCATAGGACTTTCATCAGCTTTAGAGTTATGCAAATATCACCTTGACATGTTCAAGTATATTGTTTCAGTTGATATTCATCAGGTTGATCATTGGGATTTTATGAATCTTGGCTTATTTCAAAGGAAATTTAGAAGTCACATTGCATTGACAAGGGAATTATGTTTCATATTGGCTTGATGTCATATTTTTCTAAGGCACATAATTTTAACAATATATATGGTTATTAAAGGAGACTCCATCACATGATCCTTGACATCACAATCGACATCTAGAGGTGATCATTTTTTTTCTTGGCATATAAATTAATCCTATTGGGTTTCCTTGGGCAACTTGTTTTTGGTATCTTGACAAACATATATGTAAATATTACTTTATGGCTCGAAGGCAATGTTGTTTTGGGCATTATCTTTAAATGGATAACTTGCAAAGGTATCGGACCTTATTGCATTGGTGAATGACTTTGATTAAAGTCATATTGAAATTTGCATCGACAACCATCATTTTATTATAATCTTTGTCGGCTTTTTGAGGTTCCTTGATTTGACTTAAAATGTTGCAGTGATCATTTGAATTGACCCTTATGAAGCTATATTAAAGGTGTTTATTATGTCGACAGTTTTTGAGTGCTATGTCATGGACTTAGAAGCATTATAGCTGTTTGATTATTATTATGTTTTGTCTTTCAGACTTTAAAGTTCATTTCATTTTGATAAAGGCATCGAATGGAAATGAAAGGGAATTATGGAAAAAATTATTTGTGCCTATCTTTTTGTTAAGGGTTGAAACCCTTGCTTCAACCTCCTCCATGAGTGTGATCTCCTCTCTGCTGTGAATTAGTTCTCTGCTCTCTCTATCATCATTACATGCATTCCTCTATGCATATAAAGTTGTTGTTGGATTGTGTTTTGTCAAGGAAAGAGTAAGGCAGTAACAGACCTGGGCAACTATAAAATCTCACTATTATTTATATGATTCTCTTGCTACTTGAATAGGTATTATTTTTCTTTGCCTAAAGAAATTTTTTAAATTCAAAAAGGAAAGGTAGTTACTATTTTATGATTCAAATATGAAAAATGCATAAATGGGTTGTTGATTACTATGTTAGCAAAGCATGCCATGGTTTTGGTTACATCTTCTCTCCATTATGGGTTTTCTGAAAGAATTGTTTATTTTGGTATTTGGTGGTGATATGAAATCGGTTACATTTCTTATCAGGCATTTGTAGTGCCAGTTGTTTTGTTGTCTATTAAAATGGTAAAATGTGTGAAGGGAAAAGATTCTCTGGTGAATTTTTTGTTTCCATCTGTCACTAATCATTATGGGTTTTTTAAAAATATATTCATAAGGGTATTATTGTTCTATCAAAACACTTCGAAAATGAAAGTGATATTATAGATGCATACATTATTTTATTCTTATAACAGATGATATTATTGGTGCAAATTTTGTTGGTTTCAGGGTTCTGAGAACAAAAACTGTAATGACACTTTGTCTTTCCTAAAGAAAACCCTTGGGTGAAGATTCAAAAACAAAAATATGGTTTCCACCTTTCATTGCCTTTGAAGGGTTCTGAGTCATTTCCTTCAAATTCATTTTCTATCGAATCTCTTCAACATTGTCAGATGCAATCATTTTTTATGGTGCATACTTCATTGTATTTTTTGGTAATCTTACAAAATAACCATCAGGGTTTTTGTCTTATCAAAAAACCTTCGTTGAAGGTTCTAAAAAGAAGAATATTCATTTTTTAAAAGAGAGAATATAAAGTGATTGATCACTGTTTTTGTATTGACAGTTCTAGAGAGACATAAGTGATAACTCTATAATAGAAAATCTGAAAAACAAAATGCAGTGTTATAGTCTTGACATTTGAATATGTCTGGTATTTTTTAAGGTTCAATTAAGAACCTTTAGGATATTAGGGGTATTTTATTGAGAGGCTCTTGTGAGTTGAAATGTAAATAGATAAATCCTTTGATATATGATTGTATTGAAGCTAAAGAGGGTTTGGTGCTCCTTGGAATGGGTATTCCTAAATTTGTGAGGGGTTGCTGCTCCTTGGAATGGGTGTTCCTAAATTTGTAAGGGGTTGGTGCTCCTAGAGTGGGTGCTCCAAAGTTTTCCAGTAAGGCGTTGTAAGCAGTGGTTTTTGAAGTTAAGCCAGTGAGGCAATTTAGGAGTGGTTTTTCTACCCCAAGAGGGTTTTCCACTCAGAAAATTCTTTGTCTTATGGTCTCATTGCTTTGATGTTATATTGCTTCTAGATTGTGATAATTTTTTGAGTGATTGTTTTTATCAATCTGAATATTGTTGAATGTTAGTTCCTTTATCTCTGTAAATATTTATTTTAAAATGTCTTGCACAAGTCATTGTTGAAGAGTCTAATTCAAAAGGAAGCATACAAGTATTCATTGATTCATAGCTCAGGAATTGTTATGATGTATTGAAGCTCGCAGTTGTTTCATGGTTATCATATGTCATTACATTGCTTAGTTGTTTTAGTATCTCATAAGTCTTCATTAAAATCTGGTGGTCTTAAAGTTATTAAACAATGTTGGTCTTCATATATAGTCTTATGAGTTGCACCTGTGTTGTCATCGTGCATTGATTGTTAAATAATGTATGTCATCTCTTTTGCAAATGCAAGATATCTCACACAAGTTTTGTTGGGATAAGTTGTCAAAAATGAACTAAGTTAATACTGTCATGAATTCTCTTGAAGCCATTACTCTGCCTTGTTTTCAAAAGAAAGAGAATTAGAATTAAATGTCTTGGTCAAATTTTAAAAAGGTTTAGACACCAATTCACCCCCCTCTCTCAGTGTTTGTCCATACTCCAACAATTGGTATTAGAGCCATACCCGTACATAAGTCTAACCAACTTAGGGTTTCCTAGTCCTGGAGTATTTTTCATGGGTTAGTGCAAAAGAAACAAAGGTCAAAAGAAAGCCCCTAGTGTCAAGCAAAAAGTTGATAAACCAACCTTCATCAAATCCCTGCTAGTTGATACTAAAAGTGGTCCTGTAGTTGGTGAAGATGAAGATCACTTAGTAAGTGACTTTGAACAAGAATGTGAAAGTGATGAGTTTGAGGTTGATTTGGAAGGAGAACTACTTGCTGTCTTAAATGAATTAAAAGGCTTAAACAAGAAAATTAGGAACTTAAGGTACAACTTCAAAAGAGTACTTATGCTAATAAGGTATTAAACCAAAACTGTGATAAATCTGAAAGGATTATTGAATTTCTGAAAGCTCAAATGGCTGATAGTAAAAGGACTAGAGATGGATTGGAAGTCAAGTTAAAAGAGGATGAGTTTTGCAATAAACTAGAAAATGAGATTGCTTCTTTAAAGAAATGTTCAGATAATGATTCCTTGCTAAAAGAACTAACTCTTAAAAATGATATGATTATAAGTCAGAAAATTGAAGTTGAAGAATGTAAGAGGATAATAGATGTTGTAAGGTCTGATTTGGAGGTTAAAAATATTGAATGTCTAAAACTTGAAGGACAAGTAGTTTCTTTAAGAAAAGAGCTTGAAAGTGTCAAGGTTCAATCAGGTAAAATTCAGAAATTTGATCATAGTACTAATATATTGAATGAGATGTTGGGAAGACAAAAGCATTCTAAGGATCCTACAAGAGTGGGATATGAGGTTGGACAAAGCTCTACAGAAGAATCTAACCATGAGTCAGTGTTTGCTACTGTAGATGGAAAGAGGCTTACCTTCAAGAAAACACCAAGAATAAGGGTTGATCATGGTTACCATATTGTTGCACCGAAGGATAAAATTGATGCTAGAAGACAATGTAAAGGTATTCACAGAGAAAGGAGAAATGTCTTTAGATCTTCACATCCTTGGCATGATCATTCATTTAGGTATAATCATTATTTTCAAGGATATTGTTATGTTTGTAATGACTTTGGTCATAACTAGGCAATTGATTGCATGAGATGGTCAAATAAGAATCATTCTAATGTCTCTAGAAATGAAAATGTGGTGTGTTACAATTGTAACAACTTTGGTCATTTTAGAAAAGATTGTAGAATGAATACAAGTGATAATTATGAAGGGAACAAAGTTGGAAATGTCTATAGGAAGTCTTTTTTTCCTCAGATTAGTCACAAAGTCATTTGTTTCAGATGTAATAACATTGGGAATAAAGTACAATAATGAAGATTTAGTAGAAAGACAATTACTTTAAGCAAACAAGTGAAAAAGTCTACATTGGTTGGGAGAAGAAAGAGCAATCAAGATGACAAGAAGAGAAATAAAGATGAATGTGTGAAAACTCCTTGTGCACTCCTTGCACTTGTGATACCATCCAGGTCTTGAGAAGAAGAAAAGACTTAGGGGGAGTCTATTATGGTAACACATTTTACCCCTATGAAGTCAAGAATGAGGTATGACAACATGCATTTTCTATTGGTGGTAAAAGAAGTAAAGAAGTGTTCTGTAAATGTTAATATTTCATTATTTTTATTCTAGTTGAATTAATTATGAAGGTCTGCATATGATTTTGGAATTTAGGTTTGAAAGTACAATGATAGTTCTTTGGTGAGGTTGATGCTCAATTCTTAAGGTGCAGGTATGAGTTTGACAATTGTACAAAATTTTGTAATCTACAACAAGTAGTTTGATAACTATATTCATAATGGTGACAAATCTTTTGTAGTTGAATCAAGTGTCTATTCAGTGAACTAAAGATTGCCTAAGAGTTCAATTCTTGAAAAGAACTACATGTTAGGATAGTGACATTTTTTTCTTATCTATCAATGTACTTGAAAACAACTTTGTGCATGGAAAGTGGTATATAGGTAACCATAGTGACAGTGAAATATCAGCTAATTGAAGGCAGTTGTGTGATATTTTGCTTTGCTAGTTTTTTTTTTTTTAAGTTGCAATAGTGTGCAACACAACTCATTCATCCAACTTCACTTGTTTGTTTGAGATGTAATGAAAAAGACATATTATCTTGCATAATCTTCAATCAATACACAAGTCATATAATAGTGGAACAAGCGAGATAATGAATTAGCTTGGATAGTGAACTAGACAGTGATTTGAAGGAAGAGTGATGGCTTATTTTGGCTCACTTAATGGTTTTTCATAACAAGTATTGCTATGAACCAAGAAGTAAAATACAACATGAATAATGTTTGCACAAAATTGGTGGATAGACAGTCCATTCAATGATAGTAATTATTCTCTAAAACTGACAATGCTATAAATGGTTTTTGATGCTTTGATAACAACATACTCTTCTATGGTGGATAGGGAATCATACTCCTCTATGGTGGATAGTGTGTTTGGTGATGAATATGTATGGACTATGTTATACTGAGCTTGGATAAAGACAACACTTTTGATTATAACAATAACAACAGAAACATCATGGATCAAAAGGTAGCTTTTGTTCAATGTTTAATGATTCATTTTGGCAATGATAAGGACATTTGGTTTGACCTTGGTTTCATTTTTGATATTACAATAATATTTGATTGAGGATTTATATGACAGTGTGGCATGACTACTTGTTAGAGTTTTTGGCTCTGAGATTGACAATGATTGATAGTTGTTGAAGATTTGTGGTCTAAATGCCTTAACCTTTTGATACTGTTGACAAAGGTAATCATCTAGTTTGGAAGGCAGTGAATGAATCTCTGCATTAAGGAATGTTTTTCCAGGTCAGTGGTAAAACAATTCAGTATCTCCCTTATATTCTTTGGTATCAAAGAAGAAGAAGTTGTTCTCATGATTGAGATAGTACACAAGAACAGAGATATGCCTTAATGATACTTTTGGTTTTTAATATTCATCAATGTGTTTTGTTACTGTGTGTCATTGATCAGATTCGAGTCTTTTCACATCTGCAATATGGTTTACAAATGGGGTGGTGAATTGCTAGTGTGCTTGCAATGGATTGAAAGTGTTTTCAATGACCCATTTGGATTATTTGGCAATGCTCTTGTTGTTTGAGAAAAGGAGTAATGATACCAGTTTTGATATATCTCTGTATGGAGCTTCTTTGTAGGGGGAGCTTGTTTCTATATTTTCTCATTTCCAGCTCTCTTATATATTTTCATTTGTTTCTCTTATTGTTTTACTTGCAGTTGGTTCATACAGTTCTTTGTTGGCTTCTCAGTTGTGGTTGTATTGCATTTCTTTGTTATTGAGGCAAAAAGCGGGAGAGTAATTTGTGTTTTTCCATCAAGGAAAAAGGGGGATTTTGTTAACTTCTCAGTTGTCTTTGGTTGTCCTTGATGACAAAATTAGTTGGCATTCTCTTTGGTATCTCAAATAATCATTCAGAGGCTTTATTTTTGGTATTCATGTTTATGGTGATTCAAGATTGTCAGTGCCATGTTCATCTATATTTCAGATCAACTATTCATGTTCAACTATCTATTTTAGTCATTATCCATTTACAAATGCGCTTATGGTTTTAATTGGATTGATAGTGTTATCATGCTACAGGATACAGGGTTATCTATTTAAATCATCTTGGACAGGTTTAGTTTGATAGATTGGCCCTTCTTTATTGTATTCCACATGACTTTCATCAGCTTCAGAGTTACGCTAATATCACCTTGACATGTTTAGGTATATTGTTTCATCTCATATTTATCAGGTTGATCATTGGCATTTTATGAATCTTGGTTTATTTCAAAGGAAATTTAGAAGTCACATTGCATTGACAAGGGAATTATGTTTCATATTGGTTTGATGTCATATTTGTCTAAGGCACATGATTTTAACAATATATATGGTTATTAAAGGAGACTCCATCACACGAGCCTTGACATCATAATCGACATCTAAAGGTGATCATTGTTTTTTCTTGGCATATAAATTAATCCTATCAGGTTTCCTTGGGCAACTTTTTTTTGGTATATTATCAAACATATATGTGAAATTACTTTATGGCTCGAAGGCAATGTTGTTTTGGGCATTATATTTAAATGGATAACTTGCAATGGCATCAGAGCTTATTGCATTGGTGAATGACTTTGATTAAAGTCATATTGAAATTTGCATCGACAACCATCATTTTATTATAATCTTTGTCATCTTTTTGAGGTTCTTTGATTTGACTTAAAATGCTTCAGTGATCATTTGAATCAGCCCTTCAGAAGCTATATTCAAGGTGTTTATTGTGTCAACAGTTTTTGAGTGCTATTTCATGGACTTAGAAGCATTATGGTTGTTTGATTATTATTATGTTTTCTCTTTCAGACTTCAAAGTTTATTTCATTTTGATAAAGGCATCGAATGGAAATGAAAGGGAGTTAGGGAAAATTTCTTTTGTGCCTCTCTTTTTGTTAAGGGTTGAAACCCTTGCTTCAACTGCTGCCATGAGTGTGATCTCCTCTCTGCTCTCTTTGTCATCATTATAGGCATTCCTCTTTGCATGGAAAGTTGTCGGATTGTGTTTTGTTAAGGAAAGAGTAAGGCAGTTACAAACCTGGGCTACTATCAAATCTCACTAGTATTTATATGATTCTCTTGCTACTTGAACAGGTATTATTTTTCTTTGCTTAAAGAAAGTTTTTAAATTCAAAAAGGAAAGGCAGTTACTGTTTTATGATTCGAATCTGAAAATGCACAAATGGGCTGTTGATTATTGTGTTAGCAAAGCATACCATGGTTTTGGTTACATCTTCTCTCCATTATGGGTTTTCTGAAAGAATCGTTTATTTTGGTATTTGGTGGTGATATGAAATCGGTTACATTTCTTATTAGGCATTTGCAGTGACATTTGTTTTGTTATCTATTAAAATGGTAAAATGTGTGAAGGGAAAAGATGCTCTGGTGAATTTTTTGTTTCCATTTGTCATTAATCATTATGGATTTTTGAAAAAAATATTCATAAGGGTATTATTGTTCTATCAAAACACTTCAAAAATGAAAGTGATATTATAGGTGCATACGTTATTGTATTCTTGTAATAGATGATATTACTGGTGCAGATTTTGTTGGTTTTAAGGTTCTGAGAACAAAAACTGTAATGACACTTTGTCTTTCCTGAAGAAAACCCTTGGGTGAAGATTCAAAAATAAAAATATGGTTTCCACCTTTCAATGCCTTTGAAGGGTTCTAATTCATTTCCTTAAAATTCATTTTCTATCGAATCTCTTCAACATTGTCAGATGAAATCATTTTTTATGGTGCATACTTCATTCTATTTTTTGGTAATCTTACAAAATAACCGTCAGGGTTTTTGTCTTATCAAAAAACCTTCATTGAAGGTTCTAAAAAGAAGAATATTCATTTTGTAAAAGAGACGATATAAAGTGATTGATCACTATTTTTTTACTCACGGTTCTAGAGAGACATACATGATAACTCTGTAATAGAAAATTTGAAAAACAAAATGCAGTGTTATAGTCTTGACATTTGAATATGTCTGGTATTTTGAAGGTTCAATTGAGAACCTTTAGGATATAATGGGTATTTTATTGAGAGGCTCTTGTGAGTTGAAATTTAAACAAAGAAATCCTTTGATATATGATTGTACTGAAACTAAACAGGGGTTGGTGCTCCTTGGAATGGGTGTTCCTAAATTTGTAAGGGGTTGGTGCTCCTAGAGTGGGTGCTCTAAAGTTTTCCAGTAAGGCATTGTAAGCAGTGGTTTTTGAAGTTAAGCCAGTGAGGCAATTTAGGAGTGGTTTTTCTACCCCAGGAGGGTTTTCCACTCAACAAATTTTGTCCTAGGGTCTCATTACTTTGATGTTATATTGCTTCTAGACTGTGATGATTTTGTGAGTGATTGTTCTTATCAGTTTGAATATTGTTTAATGTTAGTTCCTTCATCTCTGCAAATATTTATTTTAAAATGTCTTGTACAAGTCATTGTTGAAGAGTCTAATTCAAAAGGAAGTATAAAAGTATTCATTTGATTCTTAGCTAATGAATTGTTATAATGTACTTAAGCTCTTAGTTGTTTCATGGTTATCATATTTCATTCCATTGCTCAGTTGTTTTAATATCACATAAGTATGCATTAAAATATGGTGGTCCTAAAGTGATTAAAAAATGTTGGTCTTCATGTACAGTCTTATAAGTTGCACCCGTGTTGTCATCGTGCATTGATTGTTAAACAATGCATGTCATCTCTTTTGCAAATGCAGCATATCTCACACAAGTTTTGTTGGGATAAGTTGTCAAAAATGAACTAAGTTAATGCTATCATGAATTCTCTTGAAGCCATTACTCTACCCTATTTTCAAAAGAAAGGGGATCAAAATTAAATTTCTTGGTTGAAGTTTAAAAAGGTTTAGAACGATTCAACCTTCTCGTGTCATCCATACTCCAACAATGTTTTGATTTTTTTATCTTTTTGGAGTTTTTGATGTTTTTGGATTTTTTTCAGGACATTTTTATGATGTTGGATGAGTGAGTGCAAGGTCCAAATGACATAGGTCAAGGATTTTCCCCCAGTCGAGTATAAGACCAACATGATAGAGTGGGGAGATGGAGTGGACTTAATGTCAATCGTTCCAAGTTAATGGAAAGGATAACCATTTATTATGGGTGATGGTGGAAAATTCTGATTGGAATGATAGTATATGAAGGAGCGAAGTCGACTACACATGGCACCTATTTTCCAAGTTTTCATCATGGTACTTATCCAAAGCGCCACTGAATTGGTTTTCACTATTGGACGAATTATTTCTCTTTACTATTTTATTTATTTTTCCATTTTATTTTTTTTGGTGTTACAAAGACGTCTGTTTACCAGGTTTTCATCAAGGTAACAATTTTTTTGTTTTTTTATTTTTTTATTTTTTTGTTTTTTTGTTTTTTGTATTTTCATGATTAAGACAAGACTCTCAGAAGCTATGCATAGAACCTCTTCAGATGAAGGTTTTTGATTGGTGATAAAAGTGGTTCTCCTTCAGGGGTTGAGAGTTGATACGCTCTTGATCCAAAAGCTTATGTAACAATGTAAGGCCCTAACCAGTTTGGTTCAAAATTTCTTGGTTTTTCTCTTTCAACTTGATACTTTGGGTTCTCCATTAAGACCAAGTCACCAATGTCAAAATGTTTATTCAAAACTTTCCTATTATAGCTGCGATGAAGACGGTTTTGATATGCTTGAAGATGATCTAGTGCCTTTTGTCTGTGTTCATCTAGGAATTCTAATTCATGCAGTCTTGACACATGGTAATCTTCATCATCAATATGACCTTTCAAAGATACCCTTAGGGAAGGAATTTCGACCTCAATAGGTAAGATAGCTTCATAACTGAATACCAAGAAGTATGGAGTGGTGCCAGTGGGAAGAATGGATGCTTGTGTGGTAATCCCATAAGGTAGGATTAAGCTATAAATGCCAATCATGACCAGCATCATTGATAGTCTTTTTGAGGATTTTGATGATTGTTTTGTTAGACGCCTCCGTTGGCCATTACCTTGTGGATAATATGGAGTGGAAAAGTGGTGTTGGATATGGAATTCTTCATAGAGGTGGAAAACTTCTTGGTTTTTGAATGGGTGGCCATTATCTGTGATGATGGATTGAGGAACACCATATCGACAAATTATGTAATTTAGGATAAACTTGGAAATTTGTGTGCCAGTAATATAGGTCATAGGAATAGCCTCGATCCACTTGGTGAAGTATTCAGTTGTGGTTATAATGAACTTGTGATCATTGGAAGATGGAGGATGTATCTTACCTATGAGATCAAGTCCCCATTAGGAAAAAGGCCATGGTGAAGTTATCGGTCAGAGCTCCTGTGCTAGCGTGTGTATCAAGTCTTTGTGTACCTGGCACTATTGACATTTATTAACGAAGATATATGAGTCTCTTTCCATGGTAGGCCAATAATAGCCTAGTCTCATAATATTCTTCACTAAGGTAGGACTGCTAGAATGGGATCCACATATACCCTCATGTATCGCACATAAGGTTGCGTGTGCTTCTTTATCATCAAGACATCTCAACAAGGTATTTTCTAAGGCACATCTATAAAGGGTATCTCCTATGATGGTATATTTGGAAGACTTACAAATAAATTTCCTACGTTGGTTGTTCGATAGGTCTAAGGGTAGGATTTGGGCATGAAGGTAGTCATATATGTCCTTGTACCATAGGGAAGTGGGACCAACAAGTTCACACACCATCACAAAATTTGGGATGTCATAGGCAGGGATCAAAAGTTGTTCGACCAAAAACTCAAATTTAGGCACATTGCTAGGTATATCCAGTAATGAACCAACGGTTGCCATAGCATCTTTTTCCCTATTCTAAATGTGAGGTATTTGTTGAAAGTTGATGTTATCAAAATATTGCTTAAAGTTTTTTGCCATGCACTTGTATGGAGCAAGTTTCTCATCTTTAGTTTCATACTCATCATTAACTTGTTGGACTACCAGCTGAGAATCTCCATAAACATGTAAATTCTTAATCTTCCATTGGACTACCATTTTTAGTCATGTTACAAGGGCCTCATATTCCACTATGTTTTTTATACATGGAAAAGCAATTCTAAATGACTTAGGAATAGTGTCGCCTTGTGGTGTAAGAAACAGTATACCCGCTCCTAACCCACGATTAGTGTGGGACCCATAAAAGTATAACTTCCATGTGGTTCTTTTATCAATGATAAAGATGAACTCATCAGGAAAATCTATGACTAGAGGATGCTCAACCTTAATTGGTGTATCCACTAGCTGATTAGCAATAAATTTCCCTTTTCTAGCTTGTATTTCTACATACTGGATGTCATATTCACTAAGTATCAGTGCTACTTTACTTAGGAGATATTTCAAAGGATCTATCTTGGCAACCAACATGGTTTTGTGGTTTAACATATAGTGCCTCAATTTTTGGGTAGAAAAAACTACTGCAAGATAAGCACGTTCTATGTGACTGTAGTTTAGCTCATATCCCACCAAAGTACGGTTGATATAGTACACTACTCTTTCATGACGTTCATCATAATTTTGTGCAAGTAAGGCTCCTAGTGCTGATTGGGTCATTGAAATATAGAGTATCAAAGGTCAGGTATCTATAGGTGGCATTAACACAAGTGGTGTAAGCAGGTAATCCTTGATCTTTTGAAAAGCTTCTTGGCATTTTGTTGTCCATACAAACGGTACCCCCTTTTTGAGTAAGGTTTGGAATGGATGTATCTTGTCTGCTAGTTGTACTATGAAGCATCTAATAGACTCTAGTATCCCTTGTAATGTTCTTAACTGACTGATAATGGCTGGTGGAGGCATGTCCATTATAGCTTTTACTTTTGTGGGGTCAACTTCAATTCCTTGTCTATAAATGATGTATCCTAGAAGTTTTCCTAATTGAATGCCAAAGACAATTTTTTTTGGATTTAGCCTTACTTTATATGCTTCTAATCTTTGAAATATCTTATCTAGGACTTGCAAATAATCAACTCTTGTCAATGATTTGGCTATCAGATCATCCACATAGTCTTCCATGAGAGTATGTACAAGGTCATGGAATATAGTTGTCATGGCATGTTGGTATGCAGCTCCAACATTTTTGAGCCAAAAAGGCATGGTGTTCCAACAATATGTTCCCCATGGACATGTAAATTCTATCTTTTGTTGGTCCTCAAGTGCGATCTTGATTTGGTTATATCCAAAAAAACCATCCATGAGGGATAGAATCTCATATCCTGCTTTAAGGTCCACTATCATGTCAATGTTTGGCAAAGGGAAGTCATCCTTAGGACATGCCTTGTTGATATCTCTAAAGTTTGTGCAAATTTGGATGCCCCCAGATGGTTTGGTTACTGGCACAAGATGAGAAATCCATTCTGCATAGTCTATTGATCTGATGAATCTGTCATCCAATAGTTTCTTAAGTTCAACTTTGACCAGTAGAGCGATTTGTGGATGCATTTTCCTTAACTTCTACTTGACAAGCTTAACACCTAGTTGTAATGGTAGATGATGCAATATAAGTTCAGGATCCAGCCTAGGCATGTCAACATATGACCATGCAAAGTTAATCTATCTTTTTGTAAATAAGTCACAAAACTCTGGCTACTCTGTCTCTGTCAAAGATGCTGCAAAGTAAATTACCCGAGGATTATCTTCAATGTTTATGTTGATCTCGATAGATTATTCCACTAACATTGGTGAATTTTCCTTAGCAATTGGGAGAATGTTCAAGTCTCCATCCTTGGATGCCTCAGAGAGGTTTTTTCCATTGGATGCGTCCTTTATTTTTACTGTTTCATCATCCAAAGGTGCCTTTCGGTTTTCACCTAGGGACTTGTCATTTTCATTTTTTCATTATTTTTCTTTTTGTATTCTTTTTTGCGACTAGAGGTGTGAAAAGACTCCCCAAAATATGCCATGTTATCCAATTATATGGTAAATCCAACCTTATGATCACCTCTAGGTATGCCTTCTTGCAGTCCCATGAACTCAGCTATTGCTTCGTCATTCTCAAATATGTCTAAGATGGGGTGCCTTATTGATGCCAATAAATAAGTTGGGGATATACGAGGGGAATGTCATCATCAAATTTATCAAATGTGGAGGCTAACAAGGTGAGGATAGATTGGTTGACATGGTCATAGAAGTTTTGGACTAACTCCTTTTTGTTCTTTTTCCTAGGGATGGGTAGACTCTGAGGTGGGACCATTGTAAGGGTCAAGTCATCATAAGATGGTTCATTAGGTGCCCAAGAGGTAGGATCAAGGGTTTCCCAATAATTAAGCTTAATCCATTCTTCTTTTGCTAAGGACTTTTGAGGATGAGAATCAGTTGATTTTGGCGAGGTATTTAGAATTTTGTCAAGTTCCCCAAATAACTCATCCAGGTCCATTATGTGGTGGAGGAAAGAGAATCCCATTCATATTTGTTTGAGTCAGGGGAGTCATAGTAGAATGGGTTGGATGGTTCTTGGGATATCTCAATGTCTTCAAAAATACTTCCTCTTGTGATGGTGTCAAGGTACTAGGAATGCCAATCCTAATCGGTTGAAACCCTATCCCTAAGCCTTTTGGTCATTGTGAATTATTGGTTCAGTCCTTCCATCCTTATGTAGCCCTAACCCACTATGTTCATCATATCCTTTCTTTTGCATTATCATGAAGCCTTTCCCATATTGATCTTTAGATATTTGAATAGATGATGGAGGGTTTATGTTATCTTCATTATATAACCAAGAGGTGCCATCTTCTTGATCCATAGCTTCTTTACTTAACTCTCCCCATTTTGTGAATGTCATCATATGAGGAACATGTATTGTGACAATTGACTATCTCCTATCTGTTGTGGGTAAACCATTTGACTTAGGAGGAACCAGCTGGCTGACACAATAGGATGCTTTTGTGTGGTATTCTCCACAGCCCTTAATTTGGATCTCAACGTTAGGAGTGGAACATGGTGGTTGTGATGTAATGGACTTGGAAAGAGTTGATGGATCAACATACAAGGATAAAGTGGAGGATGAAGCCTCCTGATTGAATGGCACCTGTTGTTGTGGTATTTCACATAGGCTTGTGCAATATTGGAAAGGATCTAGATCACCACCGATTGTGATCTTGATACCATTGTACGATAATTTAAGAAACTGATGATAAGTGGAAGGTACAACTTTCATAGCATGTATCCAAGGTCTACCCAATAACAGATTATAGGGAAGGATGAGATCCAAGACTTGGAAGCTAGTTTCCATAACCACATGGCCAATCTTGATAGGGAGTGTTACAACTCCCTTAGATGATATTTCCTCATCATCGTATGCCTTAATGACTATACTCTTAGTGGTTTCCACACATGATTCTGAGAAACCTAATTCCTTAACCAACTTCAAGGTGAAAATATTCAACCCCGCTCCTCCATCTAGCAAGACTCATCTGACTTTGGTTTGATGGACAAGAACTTCAAGGTGTAATGGGTCATTATGGTTGGTCTTCTTAGTTAAATAATAATGTTGAGAGAAGGTGGCATGATGAGAATTGGTTAAGTATCCTACCATCTCTTTGAAATGATTGAAATATAATTTGGTGGGGACT
Organism: Sequoiadendron giganteum; assembly: GCA_007115665.2. Classification (NCBI taxonomy): domain Eukaryota; kingdom Viridiplantae; phylum Streptophyta; class Pinopsida; order Cupressales; family Cupressaceae; genus Sequoiadendron; species Sequoiadendron giganteum. The sequence goes on from CM021108.1 coordinate 293,749,398, forward strand.
GTTGTGCTTTGCAAGGCTTTATCCAGAATTGGCTTGATGATTTGGTGATATGGTCAATATTTCCAAGATGGATATTTGTGTTGGGGTCTTCCCCAACTGGTCAAGTAAATTATACTTAGGCTTGGAAGACTATGGATGTGGTTCTGATGAAGGACCTAGAAGGGTTATCTTAGTTCTGTGTGTATTGACAGTACATCCACGATGCTTCTTTATGGTAATGGTATGGATATTTTTGTTAGCATCTCGGATATGATTGATGATCGTACCTGGTTTATAGTCGTACTTGGTACTAGTATAATTGGACGAGGTATTATTCTTAGTTCCTGAACTGGAGGCCTTTCCTTTCCCAGGGTCATGTAATGGATCTATGAAGACTTTGTGAACACTATTTTTGGTATGTTTTTTCCCATTGACTTATATGGTTCTGTCTTCAATAAAATATTGTATGATGTTCTTCAATTGTCAAGATTGTTCTAGGTCATGTCCCTTACTTTGATGGTAATCACAAAAGGTGTTGTCATGCTACCATGAGGGTTTAAACTGTCTAGGATCATACTATTTTGGCTCTAGAGGTTGTATGAGTTTATGTTTAATTAGCTCTTTGTAAACTGTCTCAATTGGTTCCCCCAAGGGGGTAAACTCACATTTTGGAAATATCCTATGTGGTCATTGTTGTTGTGAATTTTGGACAAAGTTGGTGGTTTGATCAACTTCATTAAACATGTCATGAGAGGGGTTGTAACCTCTAAGCGTGATGACAAGTCCTATGTGTAAGGTCTTAGCATCAACAATGTCGTCATTAGTTACATTTTTTTTTTCGACCAAAATTTGTTTCTATTGTTGGGAGCATTTTGGTGTTGAACAACTGGATTCCTACCTAGTGTCTTAATTTCCCCTTTGACAATGAGATCTTTCTCTAGTATCATGCCTTTTTGCACTCAGTCCATAAAAGAGGAACAACAATGTACTTGTAAGTCACTTCACAGTTTTGGATGAAGATTTTAAAGGAATATTATGACTTTTTTGTTTCTCTGGTATCTCAACAAGACAACAACTAGCTAAACTCCTCCATATCTAGAAGAAGGTGGTGAAGTTTTCTCTATCTTCTTGTGTAGTGTGAAACAAGGTAGCTATCGTGATTTCATTGTCTATGTTAAAGGCAAAGTGTTTTACAAAATTTTCAACTAATTCGCCCCATGATCTTATGTCGTACAAAAGTTTAGAGAACCATTCCAATTATATCTTGACAAGGGTTTGTGGAAAAAGTCTCATAAGGTACGTGGGGTCATACGAGATGTCCATGCATGTTGTGGAAAATTATCTTATGTGTTCCAAGGGATTTCTCTTCCCATTATACTTAGGAAAATTTGATATAATATATTTGTGTGGGAAGGGTGTCATGTATAGTGCTTTGTCAAAGGGACATGGACATAAATCTTGCGTTAAAATGGTTCTTTTTCCTGACATTGGCATACTGTCCATTTGATTTTGGAGGGATTGCATTTGATTTTGTAGAACATCTACCTATGTTAAAGATGTGTTGGTTGTGTTGTTAGGATCGACGTAAGTGTTTTGAAATGCAATATTTTGTGAGGGATTCTGATTTGGTGTAGGAATATGTCCTGATGCAGTATTCTACAATGGATTTTTATTTGGCGTAGGTATATGTCCTATTTGTATTGTCCCTATTTGTGGAATAGCAGTATTGGTGTTGATCTGCAGTATAGCCTATGTCGTGTTTATACCAATTTTGGACCTTTTACTTCCAATGTTTGTGGCAAAGGGGTTTGATGAGGATGCCCTTGCAATAAATTTTAGGCCTTGTGTTATACCAAATGGTGTCATGTGTATTTTTTTAGTAGTTTGAATAGGTATTCCAGATGGTATGGTTGTAGTAATCTAAGGAATAGAGAAACTTAACATCATGGTGTTTGTTCCTTGAGTAGATGAAGTTTTCAAAGTGTGGATGTCAAATCTTGGAGGTAACGTAGCACCTTCGACTAAGAGCTTTGGTAAATACCTTTGAGGATCATTTTCCAAACACTCATCTACAAAAGATGCAAATTCTGAATCTTGGCAATGGCGTCTATGTCTTCTACTTGAATTTTTTTGTGTGTGTCTCTAGTGACAAATTTTTTGAGCAAGGCTTTGTGAGGTCTTGTTGGTCCTGATGGTATGCTCAAGAAGGGATTGATGAAATATTTTGGATCATCCATTTCTCTACGTTTCTTTTTAGACCTTGTTTCGACCATGAAAGATGTTGGTCAAAATTGGGTAATCTAAAAGTACGTCTAAAAATGATATGATCTAATCTATGTTTTTGGGATTTTATGGATATAATGAATGAATGCTGCTATTTTTTTTTGGTGTTTTTTGGAAAATAAGGAATGTCCAAAATGATGAATATGCTAGGATGACAATATGAAAAATTCTAAACAAACTCCTAAGGTAACTGATTCTGAATGATTCTAAGAGGAGGTTACCTACCACCTATTGTTTAACCAAAGCTACAATTTAACTTTTTAAAGGAACCTGTTGTAGGACTAGGACCAAAAGATAAGGTGAACTCCCAAAGTAGACTGGTGAGCTAGAAGAATTCACAAGTAGAACAAAATATATTGTTGATAAGTGACTAGGTTCAATGATAATGTTTTTTGAAGCATGGGTTTTCCCAAAATGTGGAAAGTTATCCTATCCTAAGATATGCAAGTTTCCTAATATGCAACTAAATTCCATAACTAGGATGCATATTACTAAAACTAAATGACACCTAAAGGATGGAATTATGCAAAGTATCAGAAAAAATTTTGGTTTTTGTCCAAGAGTGACTGTAAAAATTAGAGATTGAAATGGTTGTTTGGTTTCAGACCGTGACAGTGAATTTTGGTTTTCTGGTTCTCAGGAAAATGCGGTTCAGGTTTACAAATGCGTCACAAAATTTATCAAATGTGATTCTCAATCTCATATGTGGTTTTATAGTAAACTGTGTCTTGGGTTTATGACAGGAAAATGCGACTCACTATGATAGATGTGGCCAACTGTTAAACAAATGTGACTCACTATGATAGATGTGGCTGACTATTAAATAGATGTGACTTGATTTTGACAGAGTGGACTTAGCTTCTACAATTGTGATTTTCTGGTTAACAGATATGACTTAGGTTGACAATTGTGGTTTTCTAATTAATTGATGCGACTCTGTTTGACAGTTGCGATTTTTTGATGAACTAGGGTTTTGACTGACTCTATTTTGTGATCAATTTTTGGAAAATATAGACAATATGAAAACAAAATGTTTTATTTTGATAATCATGAACATGTATCTTTCCATAAAACATGCAAAATCCTAAGGCTAGCAATGACAATGCTTGTTGAATTCTCACTTGGGTTTCCCCAACTACGCTTATTCAAAGTGGATGAATAGAAGCTTGACCACACTAGCTCCCCCTTACATGACACACACTTCTCGGGTCAGCCAAGCTTCAGTTCCCATGACTCTCCCATGGTGAAGTTTTCATCTCTACTAAGAACCATATGAACATGAGACGACATCAGAGGTCCGACCTCTTGCACCAGCAAATAGGGGTTTTTGGTTAATCTAAATTTTTTTTGGTGAATTAGTATGGAACCCATTCAGAAGGCCACGTGAGAGGCAATATTATCCCATTCTACAAAGGTTACGCTCTACAGGTTTTGATGCACCACAAGGGTACAGAGGGAATCAATTGTTGGTCCGCAGGAGCTTCTGTAATGTTGAGTTTTCCTCAACATTAAAATTTCTATACTTGTTGGGAGTAGCTTGGCTTTAGCTCATCACTGATTATGAGTTTCTTTGGGGTGAGTAATTTTTCCCACCAAAGCAAGCCCAAATTCTAGAGTCAGTAACAGTTTCTCTTACACGCAGGATCACACGAATGCACAAGGGGAAAGGATACTTTTGTTACTGAATCGATTTCTAATCTAACAGATGTGCGAAAGCACCAAGCACATAAGACAATGATTCTTTTTAAAACCCAAATTATAGTTATCTACTCTATTCAAGCAATTCATTTTTTTTAATAATTTTTCCTTCAACTTTGATCTTGCAAACGAATTGATAGTAGTTTTTTTTTTTTGTAAATTTCTTCGATAACGGTTCTGCAAGACAAATTGATTAGTAGCATTTTATTTCTTTTTTTGTCTTCATCAATTGTCCTGCAAAAGAGTTTTGAATGCTTTCTTCTATGAATCATCCTACAAACACTACGTTAACTCCCCTAAAACACACACTACAAAAACAAAATTAGTTATACAAAAAATAAAAAATAAAAAATGAAAACACAGAATTGTGGAAAATTCATTACCAAACAGATGTGTCACAGAAAAGCTCAGATGCATTGCAGTATATCAGATGTGTCACATAATGTCACATGCAGCTTAAATTGTCAGTTGTGTCGCTCCGTACCTGTACCTACAAAATTTAAACTTTCTACGAACTTTGAAGACGGTGTCTTCACGTCGGGTTCACCAAATGTAATGCTGGAATAAAACTACAAACAAGATTAATCTAATAAAATAATAATACTTATCTAGTCCTATGCTAACAACAAAGAACAAGGAAACTAGAAAGCATAAATATATGAACAATCTCATCGAATATCTTTATATTTCCTTGAATGACCTCGATTGCACTTCTCCATTTTGTCGTTATAATATAATTACCCTCAGATTTTAATAAGTATGCAAGTATGGCCTATTGATTATTGATTTAAAAAAATATTGAAGATTATTGAATTCGCTTCCTAAAAGTATAAAGATTTCAGGAGGAGGAATAATGACAAAGGTTAGGTCAATTTATAGAAAATTGGTTTTTGAATGATCGACTCATATTCAAAAGACAGATCGACGATTGATATTAATGAATGCCATGCAATAGAGATTCAGTGTTAGTAATAATGCAAGTGAAAAAACATAACTAATGGAGATTAAATTGAATAAATAATTTAATCTTTAGACGAGACTATTCGAAATTTAGAAGAATAAGAATTGCATGAAAAATATAAAGAGGAAACATTGTGTTCGAACACATGAATTAATTAATTAAATAAATAAAGTTATTTAATTAATAATGGTTTTCAAACATAAGAATAAGACCGGCTGATTAAACAAGAAGGTTTGTTCGTCAGAAACAATCAGATACTAAATTAGGAGATAACTGACTGATTTAATTAAATCTCGACTTAAGTGGTAAATGAATAATTAGATAAGTAAGAGATTATATAATCATAGAGGAATATGCGAAGAATAATTATTTTTATGAATTAAATGATTATTTAATTCAACATTCAAAATTCGAAGATTAAATTAAATAAATAAAGATTTATTTAATTGATTAGAGAAAAGATTATATAATAATTAAATAATTCAAAATGATTATTTAATTATAGTAGAAAGTGTGACAAGAATTAATTAAATAATTTAAAATGATTATTTAATAGAAAATAGATTTAATTAGCGATGTAATTAAATAAGTAATAATTAATTAATTAATTAAGAAATAATAAAGGTAAGAATAAATTAATTAAATAATTAAAGTTATTTAATTAATAGAGGGTTACATGTAGAAGATAAGATTGACATAGATAAAACTATCTATTAGAGAAAATCAAATCTTATTTACACTTAAGTGATTAATGACTAATTAAATAATAAATATATTATTTAATTATAGAAGATTGTGATATGGATAAATCTTTTTATGAATTAAATAATAATTTAATTCAACATTCAAAATTTTGGGATTAAATTAAATAAATAAAGTTTTATTTAATTAAAGGGGGAAAAAGCTAAAGAATAATTAAATAATTAAAGTAATTATTTAATTATAGTTTAAAGTGTCACAAGAATTTATTAAATAATTTAAACTGATTATTTAATAGAAGATAGATTTAATTAGCGATGTAATTAAATAAATAATATTTATTTAATTAATCAAGAAAGAATAAAGATAAGAATTAATTAATTAAATAATTAAAGTTATTTAATTAATAGAGGACATATGACATTAGAAAATAATTAACATTATTTAATTATGAGAAATGAAGATGAAAGAATTATGTAGAAGTTAAGGGTCGCAGGTCTAGGACAATATTTGGTGTCTACACAAACCTGTATCAGAGGCTCCCAAAAGTTGCATACAAACCCTAACTCAGGACCCATTCTCTCATGGGTGAACAAGTCCTAGATCAACTTTAGATACTGAATTTTGGTGATTGGTACACATCATCTTACCTCTCTTTGATCTGTGATATGATTTTTGGTTCCATAAGTGTTGAGCTTAATCTATTAGATCCAAGTTTTAAATTGCATTTGGAGTTAGTTTACTATTTTTTAGTTTTTCTCCCTAATGTGTTGTTTAATTAGGACCCCCGCCCTTGTAAAAAAAAAAATCAATAGATTCACACTCTGACTTGATTCACCTAAGGGTTGTAAGTCATTTCATTGTGTGTATCTCATTTCCTAATGAAATAGAGGATAAATAGGTCCCCGCCTGGTTCATCAACCCCAATCACCTATTTTTCTTTGTTTCAAGTACCAATGGCTATATACCCAACAAAAGAAGAAGGGTCTCACTATCTCACAGTCAACTTTTACAAAGGAGCTATAGTCATACTATAGCAATAGTTTTGTTGACAACTTCTTCAACTAGCTAGATAAACATCAACAAAAATGATCGCAGTTTAGGGATTAGAGTTAGCAATTCTAAAATTTATCCTTGAGGTTGGAAAAAATTATAGAGGAGAACTTGAATGGATTTTTTTGGTGATCTTAAAGAACATATCCAACATGAGTTATGCAAGTTTAGTCCTAACTTTATACCTAAGTCTTTCACCTTAGCATGCAAGGTAGGGGAGAAGTATTTAATTCCTAGAAGAAAAGGGGTAAATGGGATAAGAGACAAATTATTTTCATCACAATAACTCCCTCAACCTAGTAGATTGACACCACAACAAATTGAGGAAAAGAGATAAAAATGGTTATGTTTTAATTGTGATAGGTCAAGGATATAAATGTAGTGAAAATAAATTATTCTATATTGAAGGCCTAGGTGAGGAAGAAGAGAAGGAACCAATATTAGAGGGTGATAAGTAATATGAGGAATCACAAGCTCTCCCACAAATAATTTTTTGTCATGCACTCTCAAGTTTTATTACCGCAAAAACTCTCAAGGTAGTGGGTTTCTTAAAGAAGGAGAGAGTAACAGTTTTGATAGACTCGAGAAGTACTCATAATTTCATCAATAGAAAATTGGCTACTTACCTAAACTATTCTATATATATCTAGATTTATAATTACAAGTCATGATTGCATATGGTGGAACTATTATTTGTTCTAATAAATGGTATAGCATTAAATTATATATGGGATATTATCATCTTGATTGTCCAATGTTTGATATCTCCATGGATGTAGTAGATATCATTTTGGGATTACAATGGTTTACTACTTTGGAAATGATTGAGATGAACTTCTACGAAATATTATGGAGCTAAGTGGGTTGTGTTTAAATTCTCCAAATATGGTAAGATCTCATAAAATATAAAAGGTTGCTTAAGAAAGGTTATGACAGATTTGTGGCCCAATTATTTTCATTAGTAACCTATCAATCAAATTATACTACCCATCTGAATTTGTAACCAATTATAAATCATCACTCGGTGGTTTTTGAAGATATTCCTAAAGGACTACCTCCTAAGAGGGACCATGAAAATTACATATAATTAGTGCCAAGAATCTATCCACCCAACATCAAGCCTTACAAATACCCATATATACAAAAAAGTGAGACTAAAATATTGTTCAAGAGATCCTAGAGGAAATTATTATTAGGCATATTCAAAGTTATTACTCCTCGCCTATGGTGGTGATGCATAAGATGAATCAAAATTGGTGTATGTGTATATAATGCAGAATGTTAAAAATGTCATCTACAAATATAAGTTTCCTATTCAATTCATTGATGATTTACTAGAAAGGATTGAATGAAGGTATGATTTCTACAAAGCTAGATATTAGATCGGGTTATCACCAAATTTTAATTAAGGAAAAGGATATTCCCAAGACAACATTTGAGAATCATGAGGGTCATTATGAGATTCTTTTGTCATTTGGTCTTACTAATGCATCATGTACATTTCAAATTTTGATGAACTCCATATTTAAAAGAGTTTTGAGGAAATTTGTATTAGTTTTATTTGATGATATATTAATTTATATAAAGACATGGGAGAAATATTTATAGCATGTGAGAAATATTTATAGCATGTAAATCAAGAATTAATATTTCTCAAAGATCAATAGCTCTATATTAAGCCTTCCAATTGTTCTTTTGGTCTTAAAGAGGTGGAGTACTTGGGACACATAGTATCACACAAAGGAATAAATATTGATCTTAATAAAATTAAGGCTATCATAAAATGGTTTGTTCCCAAAACCATTAAGAAATTGTTGAGTTTCCTTGGACTAATTAGATACTATAGAATATTTGTGAAGAAATTTGGTCATATATCAGCACCCTTCACAACTCTATTAAAGATATTATTTTTAGTGGAATGAGTTAGCTAATATAGCATTTGAGAGATTGAAGGTGATTATGTGTACTACTATAGTTCTTGTTACTCTAGATTTCACCGATGATTTTTTGTAGAGTGTGATTCTTTAGGTAATGGTATAGGAGTGATTCTCATGTAGAGGGGTAAACTCATTGCTTTTGAGAGTCATCAATTGAAGGGTATGAATTAACTCAAAAAAATCTATGAGAAGGAAATGCTAGCTATTATTCATGTAATGATGCAGAAGCATCTAGGGTGTAAGAGCAATCTTGCATCACCCAAAAAATATATATTTTTTCTTTTCAATAAGGGATAAATTTGGTTGGGTTACTATTTTTAGTAACTTTCCATTTATGCATGATTGGACATGAGATATTACGCAGATCTTTAGAATGGTAAATTGAAGCCAATGGCGGAGAAATCACTTCAATACCATTTATCATTTGAGAGATATTCAAATTTCAATTTCTGAAAATCCTATTAAAATCTTCGAAGTCAATTTTGAGGCACTTAGAGGCTCCGGATGGGCTTGAAAATTGGAACCATTTCTCAAGAGCTTTTTGGAAAGGTACTATAATAGAAAATCCGATGGTCAGATCAAAATTTATGACCCCGCGAAGTTGTACTACCAAAATTAATAAAAAATTTAAAATATCTTCTTGAGGAGATTACACTTTCCAAAAGATTCTAGGGTGGTTACACCTACCAAATAAAGGATGTGAAAGAGGGCTATAGAAAGGAGGCTAGAGAAGCGTAGATGGTGGTTATGATTTGCAGATTTGTAGATTTATGTAATCAAAAAGCCCATGTGATGGAAAATATAATGTTGCAATTTCATTTTTCATTTCAATGATAATAGAAAATATTTGCTTCCTTCTTGCATTTTGTTTGTGCCTTTATCTGTTGTTTTTGTGAGTTTTATATGTATGAGAGTGCCCTTCATCCAAATTAATTATCAGAAACCATTCTCTAAGTGTATAAAACAAATTTTTGAACCTTGAAATTGTTTACTTTTAGGAAAAAGCATGGTTGTGGAGTTTCTCTAAGAAGAAGGTTATAAGATACCTTAACAGAAATTGTGATAGAAAGGAATGTTATATTGCTTGGAAGAGGTTTTGCAGGCATTAGCCTTGGGAATAAGTTCAAGACTACAAGAGGAAGGTGCATAAAGTATTTAGATTGAGAAGGGAGATGCTTAAGAAGTAGAGGTGAAGCTAAGGAAAATAGAGAATAGTTTGAGAGAAGAATAAGATCCATTAGATCTAGAAAGTTAGATTATTTAAGGCCATCTCTAAGATTAGGAAAAGGATGAAGATCGATGTTTCTACATTTTTGGAAATCTTAACCCAGAAGAGTTGATTGATTGGATCAATGATATGGAGGAGTACTTTGAGTATGAGGATGTGGAAGATATAGAGAGGGTCAAACTTGCAAAGACCAAGCTAAAGGGTCATGCGAGTATTTGGTGGAAAGAGATACAACTAGAAAGAAATAAAAGAGGAAAAGAGAAAATAACAAGATGGGATCATATGGTGGAAAAATTAAAATGGTAGTTCATTCTTGTGGATTATGAGCTAGATATGTTGAAGAAGATGCAAGGGTTGAAACAAGCGAGAAAATTCATCAAGGATTATACAAAATAACTCTGCCGTGTCTTGATCAGAACAGGCCATTCTAAGGCCAATAAGGAGAAATTTTCTTGTTACATAAATGGGTTGAAGCTGAGTATTCAAGAAAATTTGGGTCTAGTAAGAATGTATACCATTGAAGATGCATATCAATTTTCTTTGAAGGTAGAATAAAATTTGAAAGTAAGCAAAGAGGTGGGGGTCATGGTGGAAAGACTAGTGGATAGTCATATGGAGGTTGAAATGAAGATCAAAAGAAGGGTGAAGGATCCAATAGCAGCCAAAATTAGAAAGGAGATAACACCTATTGTCCTCATGATCAGAATATTGGAGACCAAAGAGGAAGAGGAGCCTTTTGTGGAGCCTATTTCCAATGTAGAGAAGGACATAGAGCCTATGAGTTTCCTCAACATCAAGGACAAATAGAAGACCTAAGGGTAATGCATGAGTTGTACACGTAGATGAGGATGGTGAGTCTTCACATTCTGAGGATGCAAAAAGAGGAGAGGTTCTTGTTACTAGAAGAGCCTTGTTCAATGAGGAGAAGGAACCAACTCAAAGGAAGAATTTTTTTCACACTAGATGTAAGTGTGAAGGTAAATTTTGCAATGTTATTATTGATGGAGGTAGTACTGATAACCTTGTTTTAAAAGATATGGTTAGTATGTTACAGTTGGAGAGAAGAAGGCATCTAAATCCATACCAAATTGCTTGGTTGTAAAAGGACCATAAAGCTTTGGTAAATGAACAATGTCTGGTAAAGTTCAATATTGGAAATTACCATGATGAGGTATTGTGTAATATTATGCCTATGGATGTTTGTCATATTTTATTAGGTAGACCGTGACAATTTGATCAATGAGCAGTACATGATGGATATGCCAACACCTATTCTTTGACAAAGGATGGAGTTCATCATAGTTGAAGCCCTTGAAAGAGGTAGAGGAAAAGGTATGTAGTAATGCAAGAATTTGTTTGGTTGATCGAAGAAAATTCCTAGAAGGTATGATGCATGAGCATATGTGTTTTGCATTGATCCCTAGAGTTGATAAAGAAGATACTAATGAGGTACCAATAAAGGTTTCAGATTTGTTGAATGAGTTTCAGGAAATTTTTTCTGATAACATACCTAAAATTTTTCCTCTAGTAAGGGAGATTATCCATCAAATGGATCTAATTCTTGGAGCCAATTTTCGAAATAAGGCAACCCATCAAATGACTCCAGCTAAGAATGAAGAGTTGAATAGACATGTGCAAGAGCTATTGTGGAAGGGATTGATTCAAGAGAGTTTGATCCCATGTGTGGTACCTATAGTACTAGCACCAAAGAAGGATGGAGAATGGATGATGTGTACAGACTCCTAAGCCATCAACAAGATCACCATCAAGTACAGATTTCCCTTGACAAGGATGGATGACATTATGGACTGTTTTAGTGGAGCTAAGTGTTGAACATCTAAAATACTAAGAGGGGGGGTGAATTAGTATTCCATAAAACCATATTAATATCCATTTAAACATTATCTCAATTCTGACTAAATCAAAAAGAAGGAACATAAAAAAATTCAATGCAACCATACACATGAACACCAGTATTTTTACATGAAAAACCTAATAAGGAAAAAAACATGGTGAGGGTTAACTCATAATATATTATATCTAGATACAAAATATTTCAATGCTCACTACCAAGACTCATTTTCCTTAAAAGGCTCACATCTAGAGTACAAAAGATGGCTAACCACCAAGATACAATGATAGTGGGTCACTGCCAAAATATTGAACTGATCGGATGCACCTGCAATGTGCAAGGCTCAGTTCTAATGAAGCTCAGAATATGAAGTATGGCCTCACACATTATTCACTAAAAAAAACTGCACTGATTACAATTGATAAAGCATTTAGGCTCATATCGTCACTTCACATTTCACATGTATTCCATATATCCACTTCCACTCCTCATTCTCATCTCATTCCTCAAGACACCTTATATACATATACAAGCATATCTTAATCATCAATTAGGTCAACCTAATTAGATGAAAATAAAATAACCAGAACTTCCTTTGTTAGCATCATATATTATTTAAGCATTTTATCCATGTAGTTCATTATACCAAGTTGGCTAACATCCATAAATCTAGTCTTCATAAAGTATTGCATACGCTGAGTCGGCCAAGACTAGAACACAATTCTCCAAACCAAGAAATAATCCTCAAAAAAAACTTCTTTTGGATCTAAGAACACATTAATTTCCCATCATACTACCAACATAGAGACTATCAACAAAATTGCAACATACGAATTTTCACCTTAATAGAATGTGGAGTCTCCTACATAGTATGCCAAATAGTAGAATAAAGAGTTGAACTCTATCAAAGATCACTTTTTTCTCACAACAAAATATGTCTCAAGATCTAGGATATAGCTATTTTAATGATTCAAGAAAACATGGTTAAGAGAATAGAGTCATATCAGATCTTGCAGTGAATTTCGGACTCAAATACTAATAGACCGATCCATCACAAGAGGGTATTAGCGACAGAGAACAACATATGGTAAACCAAGTAAACTTCTCATATAGTTATCACCATTTTGACATCAATGACAAAATAGGAACAACCAACACAAACTATCCATACTTCATGCTCATGTTGCAAGGATCCCAACAATCTCCCTCTTTGGCATTGATGGCAACATGCATGACAAATATGTTTTTCCTCTATCTTTCTATCTCTCCATCTCTTTATCTCTTTGTATCTTCATCTCTTTATCTCTCCCCCTTTGACATCAATGAAAAAGGAAGGGGTCTAGTATATACGTATACACATCAAAATGTAACCAAAAATATATGAACACATAATTGAATTAGCCTGAAGAAGAACCTCTAAGACTCTCTAGGATAGCCTTCCACAACACTTTTCCTTCTTCACATGAACCTTTTGCACTTACAAGAGTCTTGTAAAATAGATCAAACTTAGTTAAGAACTCTATGTCATCTGCTAAAATATTGGGACAAATATTATTTTTTGATAATTCACCAATACAACCAAGAGAACAGGAAACAAAAGTATGTATGAGTTTAATCATGTCTTTGAGTGCCACAAACTTCTTGATAGCATATGTCCTTTGATCCTGTAGAGAAAATATTTTTTCCTGAAGCTGCACAATATATGACCACCTCTGATTATCTTTATCTTTTTCTAACCTATATGTATCTTCCTGAGTGCTCATCTGAGACTCACTCATCCTTATTTCATTTCTTATATCCAGCGTACTGCTAGACCAATCTAGGAAAAAATAAAGTAGTTCTTGTGCCTCTTCTTCATAAACTTTTACATTCTCTAATTCCTTCATCACTCAGCTATGTACATTCACATATTTTCCTTTGATATATTCTAAATTTATTTCATCAAACTTGATTCCAGCAGGCACTTCAAGTCTAGAGATGTAGACCTTCAAAGAATCAATCATGCCATGGATATTCTCCACAACAAAAATATATGAATCAAAATTAGCACTGGGAATAACCTCCTTGAATTCTTCCAAAGCTCTTTGAATATTTATCCTTTCATGCTCATGTTCAAGCTCACTTCCTTCTGCAACTTCTTTCTTAACAACACTCTTCCTTTTCTTCCCTGTTCTAGTCACGCTACCAGATGTACCTTCTACATTGAGATTCTTAGGGCTTTCCAAAATAATTTTAGCATAATTATCAACTTCAGCCTCTAACACTTCATAATCCAATTTAGATATCCATACCAACCTTGATTCAAACTACCAAGATTTATCATGAAATTCCTAATTTTATGGGCAATAGGCACTGAATCTGACAATTCTATCCTTCTTATTACCAGTAACTCTCTCAAAAAGTAAAAGAGAAAACAAACAACTAGATTTCCATACCGGAATGTATTCTTCTTACTCTTCTTGATTTGCTTTAATTTTTTTATAATATGTATAGGAAGTAATTAACAAAAGTTATAATCCATACCTCTTTTAACCATATCAATAGAAGTATGTACAACAACAGTATAAACTATAAGGTCATTGCTAGGGATGTAAACTTTATGACCAATGACCATAGAAACATACCTTATAACCGGATCAATAATTGACCTCAAATTAGTCTCTTTCCCTTCAAAATTTGCACCGGTAACCTAAATTATCTCTTTCTCATCCATAGCCTTCAGTTTGAGAACTAGTCTGGAGAAACACAAACCAGTTACATCTCTAATAGCTTCTCTAGTAATCAAATTTGCTTCATCAATCCATAGAGATTCATGATGAATTCTGATCAACACTATTTGAATATACTTCTTCTCAAACTCAAACAAGGGAACTTTCCTCCAAACATCCAACTTATTCTCAACTAATACTGTGTAGGCATCATGGCTCTCTTTAAATTCACCTTCCCAAAGCATTCTCAACTGAACTGACAACATCTCTTCTACCTTACTGTAAACAAATGCATAGATATCTTCTATGGGAAACAATCTCAAAGGGATGCAGGAGAATGCACCAATAGACTCTTCCAACACATTCCTGAAATATCTCTTCAAACTAACTTGCACTTTATCCACACTACTCACAACCTTTGAATTATCCATAGCTATAAAAATGAAATATTGTGCAAACAGGAATACCTCTGTAAATACCAATAAGAAATGTATAAATATCTCACTTCTGGAGCTCACTTCGAATCCACTTGATTTCTTCTTCAAAATCAAACTCTAAACTACCTTTTAAGCTTCCTTTGCATGCTTCTCCAAAAATACATAAGCCTTTAGAATGATCTAAATTTATTCCTTCCATTCTAAATGATTTTTTAATAAATGCTTCAACTTGTAAGTAGATTACCTTGAAAATTGTGTACACCTCCATTCTTTCGAATTTTGTAAACTTCATCCTTCACACATGTGACTAAGAAAAATTACCCTAATCTTGTTACCACATTAAATATACTTTTTTCATGATATGACACAAGTATCGATGAGGGGGTTTATTAGATTTTCTGATAATTGCTCCCCCTTAGCCACCACTTTTACTTAGAAATTGATGGGAGTATCTATACCAGAGGTCGGCATAGATAAGACTGAAAATTCCAATTCCTTTCTCCAAATCCTTTTCATTTCCTTTGTTGCTTCTTCCAAATCAATGATTTGATCATTCTTCTTCACTGAATAACTATTTTTCTTCTTCTTCAATTATTATCAGGCTGTTCTGAATTGTTGCAGTTACAAAAAACAACATGCTTCTTTTCGTTTTCCTTTTTATTCAACTAAACAACTTTATATCCATTCTTCTTGGTCTTAGAACATTTTCTAGAGAATGATAAAGAATCATTAAATTTACTTTTGTAGTCCTTTAACTTATGACCAAATTTCTTACAGGAATAACAAACACCATTGAAAGATAAATACCTTTTAGTATCATGTCGCTTGACAAGACTTTTTTTGGGATTAATTCTTAGATCTTTCATTTGTCCATTTTTGTATTGAGTCTTCTTGCCAGTGGATTGCTTCACTTTAGAACTCTGACCTTCCTCAAACCCTAAACCAATCTTATCCATTTCTGATTTTTGAGAAGTAATCAATCTTTCAAGCATCACTGAGCTTATATTAAATTTTCCTTAAAAAAAATTTTCCTTTTCCAAACCAGACCTCAATATTTCTACTTCTTCTTCAAGCTTTATGCATTCATCCATCTTCCTTTGAATTTCAATTTTCTGATATTCTTCAGTTTGTTTCTTCTCATCCAATTGTTGTAGTAGGCTAGAGATAAATTCTTCTCCCCCAACCAATAGATCACATGCTTCAATACTTTTACTTTGTAGCTTTGCAATATACTCATTCGCTTTTATCAACTTTTCCTTCAGATCTTCCATTTCTTCTAATTATTCAATAGAGACTACTTCCAGAGGAAAAAAAATCTTATGCTCAAATTTTGGGATCTTCTTCAAGCTATTCGGATTCTTCCAAGGAACCAAGCTCTGATACCAATTGTTGAACATTTGGAATACTAAGAGGGGGGGTGAATTAGTATTCCATAAAACCATATTAATATCCATTTAAACATTATCTCAATTCTGACTGAATCAACAAGAAGGAACATAAAAACAAATCAATGCAACCATACACATGAACACTAGGATTTTTACGTGGAAACCCCAATGATGGAATAACCATGGTGAGGTTTAACTCATAATATATTATATCCAGATACAAAATATTAAGAGGCTCACAACCTAAGTACAAAATATGGCTAATCACAAGATACAATGATAGTGTCTCACTGCCAAAAGATTGAATGGATATGATACACCTTCAATGTGTAGGGTTCAGTTCTAATGAAGCTCAAAATATGAAGTATTGTCTCACACAGTAGTCGCTCAAAAAAATTGCACTGATCACAACTAATAAAGAATTTAGGCTTAGATCCTCACTTTGCATTTCACATGCATTCCATATATCCACTTCCACTCCTCATTCCCATCTCATTCCTCAAGACACTTTATATATACAAGTATATCTAAATCATCAATTAGGTCATCCTAATTAGATGAAAAAAAAATAATCAGAACTTCCTTTGTCGGTACCATATATTATTTAAGCATTTTATCCATGTAGTGCATTATACCAAGTCGACTAACATCCATAAATCATAACTAGTCTTCATAAAGTATAGCATAGGTTGAGTTCGCCAAGACTAGAACACAATTCTCCAAACCAACAAATAATCCTCAAAGAAAACACCTTTTAGATCCAAGAACACATTAATCCCATCATACAACCAACATAGAGACTATCAACAAAACCACAACATATAAAATTTCACCTTAATAGAATGTGGAGTATCCCATATAGTATGCCAAATAGTAGAATACAAAGTTGAAATATGTTAGAGATAACTTTATTCTCACAAAAAAAGACGTCTCAAGATCTAGGATATATATGTCTGAATGAGTCAAGAAAAAATGGTTAAGAGAATAAATTCATATCCAATCTTGTGGTAAATTTCATACTCAAATACCAATACACTGATCCATCTCAAGAGGGTATTACCGGAAGAGAACAACATCCAGTAAACCAAGTAAATTTCTCATATAGTTATCACCATGTTGACATCAATAACAACATAGGAACAACCAACACAAACCATCCATACTTCATGCTCATGTTGCAAGGCTGCCAACATTGATTACTTCACGAAGATAGATTTGAAGAGTGGATATCACCAGATACGAATTAGAGAAGGAGATGAATGGAAGAAAACCTTCAAAACCAAGGAAGGCTTGTATAAGTGGTTATTCATGCCTTTTGGGCTAGCCAATGCACCAAGCACATTTATTCGGCTTATGAATGAGGTATTGAAAGAATTTTTAGGAAAAAAAATTATTGTTTATTTGTATGATATTTTTTTAGTAAGACATTGGAGGATCAATTGATGCATATCCAAAGATTTTTTGAGAATCTAAGGGAGGAGAAGCTATTGATTAATTTTAAGAAATGTAGTTTTGTGAAGAGGGAGTTGGTGTATCTAGGATTTGTTCTCTTAGTAGAGGGTCTTAAAATGGATCCAAAGAAGGTGAGGGCTATCATTGAATGGCCTACCCCAAGGAGTGTTATAGAGGTAAGATCATTTCATGGTCTAGAAATTTTTAGCAAAAAGTTTATTATGAATTTTATTAGTATTTGTGAACCTCTAACTGAAGCAATGAGAGGGAATAGAAAGGATTTTAAATGGGCTATAGGAGTAACATAGAGTTTTGATATGTTGAAGAAGAAATTTACAAAGAAACCTATTTTGGCACTTCTAAATTTCAATAGGGTCTTTCAAGTAGATTGTGATGCTAGTGGCAATGCCATAGGAGTTGTTTTGAGTTAAGAAGGTAAGCCTATTTCCTATTTTAGTGAGAATTTGAATGATGCTAAGAAGAAATATCATGTCTATGATCAATAGTTTTATGCTATAGTTTAGGTGTTGAAGAAATGGAGACACTCTTTGTTTCCAAAAGAATTTTTTTATATACTAATCACCATGCTTTATAGTATCTCAATAGTCAAGGAAAGTTAAATCAAAGTCACTTAAAATGGGTTGAGTTTTTGCAGAGTTATACTTTTGTTTTGAAGCATAGGAGTGGAAGGTCAAACAGAGTTGCAAATGACTTAAGTAGAAGGCAAAATTTACTAATAGAGATGAATATAGAGGTTTTTGGGTTCAATGAACTCAATATTTTATATCCTAAAGGTCCAAAATTTGTAAAAGCTTAGAAGGTTTGTTTGGAACATGTTACATTAGATAGGACAAGATGGTTGGATTTCTTAATCCAAGATGGGATTTTGTTTAGAGGAAACTAGTTTTGCATTCCAAGGAGTTCTATGAGATAGAATCTAATCAAGGGGAAGCATAGTGGAGGATTGGATGGAAATTTCGGTCAAGATAAGACCATTGCTCTTGTTAGTGAGAATAATTATTGGCCACAGTTACAACAAGATGTGAAGAATTCTGTAAAAATTTGTAGAGTTTTTCAGATGGTGAAAGGAACAAGTTAGAATACTAGATTGCATAAGCCATTACCTGTACCTAAGAGGCCATCAAAAGATATTAGCATGGATTTTGTTCTTGGCCTGCCAAGGTCATAGATAGGGCATGATTCCATATTTTTGGTGGTGGATAGATTTTCAAGGATTGCACATTTCATTCTGTGTCATAAGACTAGTGATGTTGTTCATGTTTCTTCAAAGAAGTAGTGAGACTACATGGTCTACCGAAGAGTATAATTTCAGACAAAGATACCAAATTTGTTTGTTATTTCTGGAGAACATTATGGAAGAAGTTGAAGATAGATTTGAAAGTTAGTTATTCACACCATCCATAGACTGATGGAAAAATGGATGTGGTGAATAGGAGTTTGGGTGACCTACTAAGATTCTTAGTAGGAGATAATCCCAAGGGATGGGATATGATTATACCACAGGTAAAATTTTCTTACAAAAATTTTGTCAATAGGACCACTGGTAAATCACCATTCCAAATTGTGTATGGGAGTAGTCCAAGAATTTCTTCTAAACTGAGAAAGATGGATAAGGGGGAGAAGAGTAGTGTTGAGGTTGAAGATTTTGCTCAGCACCTAAAGAATTTTCATGAAGAGGTGAATAAACATATCAATAAGATGAACTCACAATATAAGGCTAAGGTAGATCAAAAAAGGAGGTATAAGGAGTTCCATATAGGATATCAAGTCATGGTTCATTTGCAAAAGGAGAGGTTTCTAGTTGGCATATACAACAAGTTAAAGATGGAGAAGTTTGGACCATGCAAGATATTGAAGAAGCATGATTCAAGAAATGCATATGAGGTAGAGTTTCCTGATGAAATTCATATTTCACCTATGTTTAACATTTCAAATTTAATAGAATATCATGAAGGAGGAATTGATGAAGAAATAATAGAAGCACAGTGGAATATTCTAGAACCTACTTTAAAAAAGGAGGAGACAGAAGAAGTTTTGGATAGCTGTGTGGGAAGAACCACAAGAAACAAGCAATATACAAAGTACTTCGTGAAATGGAGAGGAAGGCCTACTAAAGATTCATCATGGTTATTTGAGTCTAAGGTTAACCTTTGGGTTTCCCTCTAGCTCCTGAGAAGTGACAAGGTCACTTTTCAAATTACTATAGGTGTCTAATGTAGGAGCATCAAGGGTGTAAGAGAAACCTTGCATCACCTAAAAAAAATATGTTGTTTCTTTTCAATAAGGGCTAAATTTGGTTGTGTTACTATTTTTAGTAAGTTTGCATTTATGCACGGTTGGACATGAAATATTGCACAAACCTCCTAAATGCTAAATTGAATCCAATGGCGAAGAAATCACTTCAATACCATTTGTCATTTGAGAGATATTCAAATTTCAATTTCCGAAAATCCTATTAAATTCTTCAAAGTCAATTTTGAGGCACTTAGAGGCTCTAGATGGGCTTGAAAATTGGTAGAAAATGAAAGTAGTTGACCCTTAGGCCCTACTATTTGGGGGAACATTTCTCAAGATATTTCTGGAAAGTTATTATAATAGAAAATCTGATTGTTAGATCAAAAGTTATGACCTCGCGAAGTTGTACTACCAAAATTAATAAAATTACAAAATATCTTCTTAGGGAAATTACACTTTCTAGGAGATTCTAGGGTGGTTACACCTTCCAAATAAAGGGGGATATATAAAGGAGGCTAGAGTAGTGTAGATGGTGGTTCCAATTTGTATATTTATGTAATCAGAAAGCCCATTGGATGGCAAATATAATGTTGTAATTTCATTTTTCATTTCATTGATAATAGAAAATATTTTCTTCCTTCTTGCATTTCGTTTGTGCCTTTATTTGATGTCTTTGTGAAATTATATTGTAAGGGGAGTACCCTTAATGAAGTGGTATTAGAGCATGTTTTCCTGAGTGTGTAAATAGATCATCAAATGTGAGGTAGTTTACACTAGGACTTGTGGTTGTGGGTTTCTAAAAAAGGTGATCAAAATGCCTTCACAAAGAAACCATGGTGGTGGAAGGAATGTTATTGTACCAAAAGATGGTTTTAGAGAATTATAGAGACAAGTTCAAGCACTACAAGAGGAGTTGCATCAAGGTTTTGAGCCAAGAAAAGGAGATGAAATTGAAGATGAAGCTGAAAATGAGGAACAGTTTGAAGAAGAACAAGATGTAGTAGATCTAGAGCAAGTTATATTATTCAAGGCCATCTCTAAGATTGGGAAAAGGATGTAGATTGATGTTTCTACATTTTCTAGAAATATTAACCCATAAGATTTGATTGATTAGATCAACGATATGGAGGAGTACTTTGAGTATGAGGTGGAAGATCCAAAGAGGGTCAAATTTGCAAAGATCAAGCTAAAGGGTCATGCAAGTATTTGGTGGAAAGAGGTGAAACTAGACAAAAATCGAAGAGGAAAAGAGAAAATAACAAGATGAAATCGTATGGTGGAAAAATTAAAATGGAAATTCATTCTTGTGGATTATGAGCTAGATTTGTTGAAGAAGATACAAGGGTTGAAACAAGCAGGAAAATCCGTCAAGGAGTATATAGAAGAAGTCTACCATGTCTTGATCAGAATAGGTCATTTTGAGGGCAATAAGGAGAAATTTTCTCGTTACATAAATGGTTTGAAGCTGAGTATTCAAGAAGAGTTGGGTCTGGTAAGAATTTCTACCATTGAAGATGCATATCAATTTGCTTTGAAGGTAGAAGAAAAGTTGAATAGAAGATTTGAAAGTAAGCAAAGAGGTGGGGGTCATGGTGGAAAGACTAGTGGATGGTCATATGGAGGTCAAAATGAAGATCAAAACAAGTGTGAAGGATCTAATAGCAACCAAAACCAGAAAGGAGATAACACCTACCATCCTCATGATTAGAATAATGGAGACCAAAGAGGAAGAGGAAGATCTAGACAAGCACTAAGAAGAGGAGGCTTTCATGGAACCTGTTTTTTAGTGCAGAGAAGGACATAGAGCCTATGAGTGTCCTCAAAATTAGGGAAGGAAAAATAGAATACCTTAGGTTAATGCATGAATTGCACATGAGATGAAGATGTTGAGTCTTAATATTCTGAGGATGCAGAGAGCAAAGAGGTTCTTGTTACTAAAAGAGCCTTGATCAATGAGAAGGAACCAACTCGAAGGAAGAATTTTTTTCGCATCAGATGTAAGTGTGAAGGTAAATTTTACAATATTATTATTGATGGAGGTAGTACTAATAACCTTATTTTAGAAGAGACGGTTAGCAAGTTGCAAATGGAGAGAAAATGGTATTTGAATCCATTAAAAGTTGCTTAGTTGCAGAAGGACCATAAAGCTTTGGTAAATGAAAAATGTCTGGTAAAGTTCAAGATTTGAAATTACCATGATGAGGTATTGTGTGGTATTATTCCTATGGATTTTTTTATATTTTATTAGGCAGACCGTGGTAGTTTGATCGACAAGTAGTACATGATGGAAATGCCAACACCTATTCTTTGACAAAGGATGGAGTTCATCATAGTTGAAACCCTTGAAAGAGGCAGAGGAAAAGGTATGAAGTAATGCAAGAATTTATTTGGTTAATGGAAGAAAAATCCTAGAAGGTATGATGCATGAGCATATGTGTTTTGTATTGATCCCTAGAGTTGATAAAGAAGATACTAATGAGGTACCAATAGAGGTTTCAGATTTGTTGAATGAGTTTCAGGAATTTTTTTCTAATAATGTACCTAAAGGTTTGCCTCCAGTAAGGAAGATTAGCCATCAAATGGATCTAATTCCTCGAGCTAGTATGCCAAATAAGGTATCCCATCGAATGACTTCAGCAGAGAATGAAGAGTTGAACAAAAAAGTGCAAGAGTTGTTGCGGAAGGGATTGATTCGAGAGAATTTGAGCTCATCTGCAATACCTGTATACTAGCACCAAAGAAGGATAGAGAATGGATGATGTGTACAAACTCCTGAGCCATCAACAAGATCACCATCAAGTATAGATTTCCCTTGCCAAGGATGGATGAGATTATGGATTGTTTGAGTGGAGCTATGTACTTCACCAAGATAGATTTTAAGAGTGGATATCACCAGATCTAGATTCAAGAAGGATATGAATGGAAGATAGCCTTCAAAATGAAGGAGGAATTGTATGAGTGGTTAGTCATGCCTTTTGGGATAACCAATGTATCAAGCACATTTATGTACCTTATGAATGAGGTATTGAAATAATTGAGGAAAATTTGTTATTTGTTTATTTGGATGATATTTTGATTTTCAGTAAGACATTGGAGGAGCACTTGATGCATATCCGAAGAATTTTTGAGAATCAAAAGGAGAAGAAGCTATTGATTAATTTGAAGAAATTTAGTTTTGTGAAGAGAGAGTTGGTGTATCTAGGATTTGTTGTCTAAAAATAGGATCTTAAAATAGATCCAAAGAAGGTGAGGGCTATCATTGAATGGCCTACCCCGAGGAGTGTTATAGAGGTAAGATCATTTCATGGTCTAGAAAGTTTTTATAGAAATTTTATTAGGAATTTTATTAGTATTTGTGCACCTCTAACTGAAGCAATGAGAGGGGATAGAAAGGATTTTAAATGGGCTATAGGATCAACAAAGAGTATTGATATGTTGAAGAAGAAATTCATAGAGCAACATATTTTGGCACTTCTGAATTTCAATAAGGTCTTTCAAGTAGATTGTGATGCTAGTGGCAATGCCATAGGAGTTGTTTTGAATTAAGAAGGTAAACATGTTGACTATTTTAGTGAGAAGTTGAATGATGCTAAGAAGAAATATTATGTCTATGATCGAGAGTTTTATGATATAGTTTAGGCATTGAAGAAATGGAGACACTATTTGTTTCCAAAAGAGTTTGTTTTATTTATTGGTCACTAGGCTTTGCAGTATCTCAATAGTCAAGGAAAGTTAAATCAAAGGCACTTAAAATGGGTTATTTTTTGCAGATTTATACTTTTGTTTTGAAGCATAGGAGTGGAAGGTCAAACAGAGTTGCAGAGACCTTAAGTAGAAGGCAAAATTTATTGATAGAGATGAATATAGAGGTTGTTGGGTTCAATGAACTCAAGATTTTGTATCCTAAAGATCTAGACTTTGCAAAAAGATTGGAAGGCTTGTTTGGAACTTGTTACATTGGATAGGACAAGATGGTTGGATTTATTAATCCAAGATGGGATGTTTTTTAGAGGAATCCAATTGTGCATTCCAAGGAGTTCTATAAGAGAGAATCTAATCAAGGAGAAGCATAGTGGAGGATTGGTTAGACATTTCAGTTGAGATAAGACCATTGCTCTTGTTAGTGAGAAATATTATTGGCCATAGTTACAACAAGATGTGAATAATTTTGTACAAAGTTGTAGATTTTGTCAAATGGAGAAAGGAACACGTTAGAATACTAGATTGTATAATCCATTACCTGTACCTAAGAGGCCATCGAAAGATATTAGCATGGATTTTTTTCTTGGCCTACCAAGGTCACAGAGAGGGGATGGTTCCATATTTGTGGTGATGGATATATTTTCAAAGATGGCACATTTAATTTTGTGTCATAAGACCAGTTATGTTATTCATGTTGCTTTAGAGAGGTAGTGAGACTACATGGTCTACCAAAGAGTGTAGTTTTAGATAAAGATACCATTGTTGGTTATTTCTATAGGACATTATGGAAGAATTTGAAGATAGATTTGAAGTTCAGTTCTGTACACCATCCATTGACTGATGGAGAAATGGAGGTGATGAGTAGGATTTTGGGTAACCTACTAAGACTCTTAGTAGGAGATGATCCCAAGGGATGGGATCTAATTATACCATAGGCATAATTTTCTTAAAACAATTCTATCAACAAGAGCACAGGTAAATTGCCATTCTAGATTGTGTATGGCAATATTCCAATAACTACTTTTGAACTGAGAAAGATGGATAAGGGGGAGAAGAGTAGTTTTTAGGTTGAATAATTTGCTGAGCTTCTAAATAATTTGCATGAAGAGCTGAAGAAACATATCAATCAGATGAAATCACAATATAAGGCTAAGGTAGATCAGAAAATGAGGTATAAGGAGTTCAAGGTAGGAGAAGAATTCATGGTTCATTTGTGAAAGGAGAGGTTTCCAGTTGGAACATACAAGTTAAAGATGAATAAGTTTGGACCATGCAAGATATTGAAGAAGTATGATTCAGGAAATGCATATGAGGTAGAGTTTCCTAATGAAATTCATATTTTTCTTGTGTTTAATATTTCATATTTAATAGAATATCATGAAGGAGGAATTGATGAAGAAATAATAGAAGCACAGTGGAATATTCTAGCACCTAATTTTAAAAAGGGAGAGATAGAAGAAGTTTTGGATATCCATGTGGGAAGAAGCACATGAAATAGGCAATATACAAAGTACTTGGTGAAATGGAGAGGAAGGCCTACTAAAGATTCATCATGGTTATCTGAGTCTGAGGTTAACCATCTTGGTTTCCCTCTAACTCCTAAGAAGTGATAGGGTCACTTTTCAAATTACCCTAGGTGTCTGATGCAAGAACATCTAGGGTGTAAGAGCAATCTTGCATCACCTAAAAAAATATGTTGTTTTTTTTCAATAAGGGCTAAATTTGGATGAGTTTCTATTTTTAGTAAGTTTGTATTTATGCATAGTTGGACACAAAATCTTGCAGAGACCTCCAAAATTGTAAATTTAAGCCAATGGGAAAGAAATCACTTCAATACCATTTGTCATTTGAGAGATTCAAATTTCAATTTCTAAAAATCCTATTAAATTCTTCAAAGTCAATTTTGAGGCACTTAGAGGCCCTAGATGGGCCTGAAGATTGGTGGAAAATGAAAGTCGTTACGCTTTAGGCCCTATGTTTTAGCGGATAATTTCTCGAGAGCTTTCTAAAAAGTTATTATAATAGAAAATCCGACGATTAGATCAAAATTAATGACCCCATGAAGTTGTACTACCAAAATCAATAAAATTTCAAAATATCTTCTTGAGTAAGTTACACTTTCCAAAAGATTCTAGGACGGTTACACCTTCCAAATAAAGGATTTGAAAGGGTGCTATAGAAAGGAGGCTAGAGCAACGAAGATGGTGGTTACGGTTTGTAGATTTGTAGATTTATGTAATCAGAAAGCCCATTTGATGGCAAATAAAATGTTGTAATTTCATTTTTCATTTCAGTGATAATATAAAATATTTTCTTCCTTCTTGCATTTTTTTTGCGCCTTTATCTTTTATTTTTGTGAATTTTATATTTTAAGGGGAGTACCCTTCATCAAGTGGTATCAAAGTAGGTTTTCCCAATTGTGTAAATATATCACCAAATGTGAGGTAGTTTGCACTAGGACTCGTGGTTGTGGGTTTCTGAGAAAGGTGATCATAATTCCTTCACGAAGAAACTGTGGTGGTGGAAGGAATTTTATTGTACCAAAAGAGGGTTTTAGAGCACTATAGAGACAAGTTCAAGCACTGCAATAGGAGCTGCATTGAGGGTTTGAGCCAAGAAGAGGAGATGAAAGTGAAGATGAAGCTGAAAACAAGGAATGACTCAAAGAAGAACAAGATGTAGTAGATCTAGAGCAAGTTAGATTATTTAAGGTCATCTCTAAGATTGGGAAAAGGCTGAAGATCGATGTTTCTACATATTCTGGAAATCTTAACCTAGAAGAGTTGATTGATTGGATCAACGATATGGAGTACTTTGAGTATGAGGAGGTGGAAGATCCAAAGAGGGTCAAATTTGCAAAGACCAAGCTAAAGGGTCATGCAAGTATTTGGTGGAAATAGGTACAACCAGAAAGAAATCAAAGAGGAAAAGAGAAAATAATAAGATGGGATCATATGGTGGACAAATTAAAACAACAGTTCATTCCTGTGGATTATGAGCTAGATCTGTTGAAGAAGATGAAAGGGTTGAAACAAGCGAGAAAATTTGTCAAGGATTATACAGAATAATTATATCGTTTCTTGATCAGAACCGACCATTCTAAGGCCAATAAGGAGAAAGTTTCCCATTACATAAATGGGTTGAAGCCAAGTATTCAAGAAGAGTTGGTTCTGGTAAGAATTTCTACCATTGAAGATGCATATTAGTTTTCTTTGAAGGTAGAAGAAAAGTTGAGTAGAAGATTTGAAAGTAAGCAAAAAGGTGGGGGTCGTGGTGGAAATATTAGTGGATGGTCATATGGAGGTCAAAATTAAGATCAAAAGAAGGATGAAGGATCTAGTAGCAGCTAGAACCAGAAAGGAGATAACACCTACTGTCCTCGTGATCAAAATAATGGAGACCAAAGAGGAAGAGGAAGAGGAAGAGGATGCTTTCGTGGAACCTGTTGCTAGTGTGCAGAAGAATGACATAGAGCCTATGAGTTTCCTCAACATCAAGGAAGGAAAAATATAAGACCTAAGGGTAATGCACGAGTTGCACATGTAGATGAAGATTTCGAGTCTTCACATTGTAAGGATGCAGAAAGAGGAGAGGTTCTTGTTACTAGAAGAGCCTTGTTGAATGAGGAGAATGAACCAACTCAAAGGAAGAATTTGTTTCACACTAGATGTAAGTGTGAAGGTAAAGTTTTAAATGTTATTATTGATGGAGGTAGTACTAATAACCTTTTTTTAGAAGATATGGTTAGTAAGTTGCAATTGGAGAGAAAATGGCATTTGAATCCATATTGGATGCTTGGTTGCAGAAGGACCATAAAGCTTTGGTAAATAAACGATATCTGGTAAAGTTCAAGATTGGAAATTACCATGATGAGGTATTATGTGATATTATGCCTATGGATGTTTGTCATATGTTATTAGGTAGACCGTGGTAGTTTGATCAACGAGTAGTACATGATGGACATGTCAACACCTATTATTTGACAAAGAATGGAGTTTGTCATAGTTGAAGCCCTTGAAAGAGGTAGAGGAAAAGGTATGCAGTAATGCAAGAATTTTTTGGTTGATGGAAGAAAATTCCTAGAAAGTATGATGTATGAGCATATGTGTTTTGCATTGATCCCTAGAGTTGATAAAGAAGATATTAATGAGGTACTAGTACAAGATTTAGATTTTTTGAATGAGTTTCAGAAAAAAAAAATGATAATGTACCTAAAGGTTTGCCTCCGATAAGGAAGATTAGCCATCAGATGGATCTGATTCCTAGAGCCATTTTTCCAAATAATTCAGCCCATCAAATGACTCCAGCAGAGAATGAAGAGTTGAACAGACAAGTATAAATTTGTTGCATAAGGGATTGATTCGAGAGAGTTTGAGACCATGTGCGGTATATGTAGTACTAGCACCATAGAAGGATGGAGAATGGAGAATGTGTACAAACTCCTGAGCCATCAACAAGATCACCATCGAGTACAAATTTCCCTTGCCAAGGATGGATGAAATTATGGATTGTTTGAGTGGAGATGAGTACTTCACCAAGATAGATTTGAAGAGTGGATATCACCAGATCCAGATTAGAGAAGGAGATGAATGGAAGATGACCTTCAAAACGAATGAGTTCTTGTATGCATGGTTAGTCATGCCTTTTGGGCTAACCAATGTACCAAACACATTTATGTGGCTTATGAATGAGGTATTGAAAAAAAAATTAGGAAAATTTGTTATTGTTTGTTTGGCTGATATTTAGGTTTATGGTCTAGTACCTTCCTCCATTTTGCACGCTTTGTGTGTGTGTTGTTTCTCTCTAGTCTTCATTTGAGTGTTTTTCGCAAGGGTTTTGTGAGTCATGTGTTGGTAGCCATGGGTGGTGACAGGAGAATAATCGAGCCACATTCATGTGGGGACATTCAGAGAAAGAAGAAAATCTGGAATATTCTATTCCATGGTAATTTTACTCCATTTTTGGAGAGTCTGCATGGGCATGACCCTAATACCTTAGCGCAATTCTTTTCTTTCTTGCATAATCAAAAGCTCAATGTTAGAGGTCTAGAAGTGGAGGTAAATGAGGATTTGGTTGCCACTATTACTAGGATGCCAATAGTTGATTGGAAGTTCTTCTAGGATTAAAAAGAGTAATGAGGAGGTGATGGTCTAGTTTTTTAAAGATGATGAGCAGAAGAAATTAGTCAAATTGGAGAGTTGGGGCTATGAGAGAACTTCCCTCAAGAAAATTTGGGCAAGCGTTGCTGAGGTGTTGATGCGTTACATGAATTTGGAAGGGAGGTTTAGGGCTATTCTTGGTCACCATTTTACTCTCCTCAACCATTTTAGACATGGTTCATTCATTTCATTTTCATTCTTTCTGTCATCATCTTTAGAGGTCTCGGTGTACGCACATATGAAGAATAGGAGGGCCCCCATCTTCCATGAAGGGATTATTTTATTAATTATGGAACATTTCAAGACTCTTATCCCTACTCCTACCATCAAGGGAAAGGAGAAGACTTTAAGTGATGTGTCTGGGTTGTCAGGGTTGGAGTCCTCTTTGGATGAGGAGGAGGAATGGAATGAAGAGGAGGATGATGTTTCTATTGCGGCTGCGACTATGTCTTCAAAGAAGAGGAAGGTGGTTGGTGCTAAGAGTAATAGGGAAGCTAAGAAGCTTTCCCTTTTTGGGAGTGAGGAGATGGAGGTGGGGTTGATGATTCTTCTCCCATGTTTGTGGAGGTGGTTGTTGGTAGAGACGTTGTTGGTGGTGGCCTTGAGGTGGGGACACATGATAATGCTATAAGTTTTATTGAAAAATTGAGGAGGTTTTCATTGTGTATTGCTAACCTGAAGAACAAGGCCTCAGAGGTTATGAGTAAGGACCCCAATGTAGTTGGTGATGACAAGGATTCTGGTGATAAGATAGTGGCCATTGAGGACTCCCCTATGCAGGACTTGCCCAAGGAGGAGCAAGACAAGGATATTAGGTTTCAGGATGAGGAGGATGTGGAAAAGAGAAAAGCCAAACATGATCCTTTGAAGGTAAATCCTCTTTCTGAGGACTTTTTTTACCTTGATGATGACACTACCTCGATGTATGAATTATCGGATATGGATAGAGTTGGGGCCACTAGTACCTTTAAATTAGCTAAGTGGACTCTTTAGGAGTTCAATAAGATTAATATCAAAATCAGAGGTTTGAAGAATAATCTGAAGAATATTATAAAGGGTTCGATGCCAAACATTCTTATTGATAGAATGGTGCACCTTGAAGGTTCCTATCATGACTTTAAATATCTGTGTGATGAAAGATTGTTTGCACTAGAAGCTAATATTTGAGGTATAAATGTGGATATCAAAAAACTAATGTAGGCATACCATATCTTTGTGAAGAATAGTGCAGACTCCTTGGAAGTCCTTTTCAAAAAGATTAGTGAGCTTAGGGAGGATTAGGTTTATTTCTCTAAGCTTATGGATAATGAGCATGCGTCCAAGGGTAAAGGTAAAAAAGTTTCTAAGGATGATGAAAAAGGACCTGTTGTCAGAGGGTCGACTGATTGGAAGAAATCATTTGATGCTGAGTTGTTGGATATGGTAAAAAGGCATAGGAACTAGCAGATTGAGGTGGCCAACACTCTGAGTGGCTTGAACTAGTGCCTGTTCATTTTCTTTGTTTCTTTCTATTTCCTATTGGGTGTAGGTTTCTTTTAGGTTGTTGGGTGTTGATGGTAGTTTTTTTCCATATTTTTAGGCTAGCACCCACTCTATTGTGTTTTTTGGTTGTTGGGTTGCTGCTGGTGGTCTTTTGAAAATCCTTTCTTGCAGCATTTTGTATCTTTTGTTGTAAAGGGTTTCGGGTCCCTTCAAAACTTGTTTTTCTCATATAATCAAAACATTTCAGATTTAATAGAATATCATGAAGGAGGAATTGATGAAGAAATAATAGAAGCACAGTGGAATATTCTAGCACCTACTTCAAAAAAGGAGGAGATAGAAGAAGTTTTGGATAGTCATGTTGGAAGAAGCACAAGAAATAGGAAATATACAAAGTACTTGGTGAAATGGAGAGGAAGACCTGTTGAAGATTCATCATGGTTATTTGAGTCTGAGGTTAACAGTCTTGGTTTCCCTCTAACTCTTGAGAAGTGATAGGGTCACTTTTCAAATTACCCTATGTGTCTAATGCAGGAGCATCCAGGGTGTAAGAGAAATCTTGCATCACCTAAAAAAATATGTTGTTTCTTTTCAATAAGGGCTAAATTTGGTTGGGTTACTAATTTTAGTAAGTTTTAATTTATGCATGGTTTGACACGAAATCTTACACAGACCTCCAAAATGGTAAATTGAAGCCAATGGCAAAGAAATCACTTCAATACCATTTGTCATTTGAGAGATATTCAAATTTCAATTTCTGAAAATCTTATTAAATTCTTCAAAGTCAATTTTGAGGCACTTAGAGGTTTTGGACGGACCTGAAAATTGGCAGAAAATGAAAGTAGTCGGCCTTTAGGCCCTCCTTATTGGGGGAACATTTCTCGAGAGCTTTCCAAAAAGGTATTATAATAGAAAATCTGACAGTCGGATCAAAATTTATAACCCCATGAAGTTGTACTACCAAAATTAATAAAATTTCAAAATATCTTCTTAAGTTACACTTTCTAGAAGATTCTCGGGTTGTCACACCTTCCAAATAAAGGATGTAAAAGGGGGCTACACAAAGGAGGCTAGAGCAGAGTAGATGGTGGTTTTGATTTGCGAATTTGAAGATTTATGTAATCAGAAGGTCCATGTGATGGAAAATATAATGTTGTCATTTCATTTTTCATTTTAGTGATCATACAAAATATTTTCTTCCTTCTTGCATTTTGTTTGTTCCTTTATCTATTGTTTTTGTGAGTTTTATATTGTAAGGGGAGTACCCTTCATCATGTAGTAAAATAGTGTAATTCTTATCTGATAGGTAGACACTTCAAAGTTAAGATAGATCATGATAGCCTAAATGTTTTTTTTGGGAAAATATTATCTCTTGAAGGGAAACAAGAACAAGAGTAACTAAGATTTTGGGGTATGAATTTAAGATTATATATAATAAAGGGAAGGAGGATATTATGATAGGTGCATTATCTTGGAAGGATGAAAATGATGAATAATTATATGTGTCATTTCAATATTACAAGCAGATTAGGTAGAATAAGCCAAAACAGAGTGGAAAAATAATATTCTTGCAAGGAATCTCATTCAACAATTATTTATTGATCCCAATGGTTTAGATAAGTTTTGTTAGAAGGGAGACGGTTTTTGGTATGAAGAGTGATTATGTGTATGCAATAATTCCATTCTCAAATAAAATATTCTTGCAAAGATTCATGATTCTCTATTTGGTAGTCATTAAACATTTTTGAAGACATATCATTGAAACAATGAAGAAATTTTTAAAAGGGATAAAAGGGAATGTCAAAAATTTATGGAATTTTTTTTTATTTCTCAAATAAATAAATGGGAGAGAATTAAGATACATTTTCTTTTATACCCCTTAGTTATTCCTAGCTAGTATTAGGAAGAGGTATCCATGAACTTCATCACTGACCTTCCAAGATCTAAATTTAAGAGTATCATTATGGTAGTAGTAGATCACCTCACCAAATACACCCATTTTATTGCACTATCTCATCCTTTTAGACAAACCATATTGGTAAAATAATTTATGGAGAATATTCAAAAGTTATGTGGTACTCACAAGGTTATTATAAGTGATCATGGTCCTATTTCTCATAATAATTATAATTATATATATATATATATATATATATATATATATATATATTCTCTTTTTTAGGTGTTCAATTGGATCGTATATCTTCATATCATCCTTAATTTTATGGGAAAATTGAGGTTGTCAATAAGTTCTTGGAAGGATATATACATTTTTTCATTTTATATAAGCAATCTCAATGGGAAGATTGGCTACCACTAGTAGAATGGTGGTATAACACTTCCATAGTTCATCAAAAATATCTCCTTTTATAGCACTAAATGGATATCGTCCTCTATCCATCACATAATCATTGAGGGTGACACCAAGAGTTCAATATATGGAGGTTGACATGCATCATAAACAACAAGTACTTTTAGGACTCAAGGAAAAAATTTCTATGGAACAAAATAGAATGAAATAGAAAGATCTATCCAACACCATAGTGAAAGGATTTCTGAAGTTGGGACTAGGTTTTGTTAAGATTAAAACCTTATAAAAAAATTCCTAAAGTAAAAAAACAATTTATCCTCAAAATATTATGCTCCACACCAAATTATGAAAATGATAGGTAGTGTTTCCTACAAGCTTGACCTACCTCCAACAACTAAGATACATGAAAATTTTCATGTTTCTTTTTCAAATAAAGTGATTGGAATTAATATTCCTATATAAACATTATTACCAAATCTATACAAAGAAGGAATAATCATATTGGAGCCAAATCCAATTATTCAAACACACACAAAGAATCTAGTAACTAGGGAACTCGTCGAGTATCTCATTTAGTGGAAGAATTTACCAGTTGAAGAGTCAAATATGAAGATGAAGATCTTATCCAAAAGCATTCGCACTTGATAGCATTGATGATAATGCTTCTCTAAAGAGGGGGTCATGCTATTATGTTAATCCTATAGTGTTTATAAGGTTATGAGTAGTAAACTTGTGGCTACCTTAACTCTTAATTAAATCATATTATCATTATTATATTCTTATTTACTTTATTAGGTTGACCTATGGATTATATGTTGTTCTCTTAGTTATCTTGTGATATCCTATGAATAATTAGGGTATATAGGAGGTAGTGAGCCTTATTTGATCATACAATTTTGAATTTTGTTCTCATTAGATATATTTGGAGGTTTTCCCTTTCTAAGTGGCTTGTTTTTTAAGACTATAGGAATCAGGTAGCCCCCCTATAAACCACGGTGCATCTAGTAAATTTTTTAAAATGATCGATGATGCTAACATGACACACCCTTCAGTACCATGGGGAGAGGGGGAGGTTGTACCTCATGACCTCTTTCCTGAAATAAGATTCTTTATCCAATCAAACTAAGGACCCCTCCCATTTTAAGTGGCTTGTTATTTTTAGTTATTATCAAGTATTTGTATAATATTCATATTGTATTCCTCTTTTGTGCAATTTATTTTATTACCTAGGGATAAACCTCATTATAATAAAGTTATATAATAATTTAGAGTGGAAATCAATGTGTACTATCATTCTTCCTATCATAGTTAGGCCTATAGAACAAAAAACTTTATTTCATATCATTAATCTTGATCTCCTATACAACATCCTTTGTATTAAACCATGCATTCATATTATGCATGTCATCCTTTCCTCCTTCCACCAATGTATCAGGTTTCTATATTCAAGCATATAAATAACTATCCAAAGTGACCCTAAGCCCTTTGAATATTGTCAAATGTTGGCAAGGTGATACTATAAAACCGATGTCTGTCCTCTTACTAAATATATTTGTGTAATGGAGAAAAAAACCTTAGAATCAAGAAATTATTTATCATCTATAGACCCAAATAATAGCTTGTCAATATCTAAAATCTCACCTTCCAAATTTCATTTCAAGCTCATTTATAAATTTTGTGGTGGATATGAAATCAAATATTCCTTTCATGTGGGAAAGCTACCCTTGTTGAAATATGTCTAGCATCTCCCCTCAAGATTCATGATATGGTTTAACAACCTCCCATTCATCCTTAATTGGGATGGTAGAAATTTCTTGAATAGGTGCACCTTTTGAGAAAAACGACCAACCCAACTCCCAAAAAGTGGTATCAGAGTGGGTTCACGGATTTGAATCCCCTCGAGTAGCGTTGAGGGGGAGAATGTTGAAATGTTTCCAGAATCTCCCCTTAGGATTCATGATATGGTTTAATAGCCTCTTGTTGGTCCTTAACTGGGATGGTAATTATTTCTTGAATAGGTGCACCTTTTGGGTAAAAAAGCTAGCTCAACTCCCAATAACCCTTTGCACCTAAAATTCATGATAGACATAATACAAATAAGAAGATGAGTCAAGTACCTCATTAATTAGGAATGACCTCTTTCATTCAGTCAAGTTTTCTTACCACTGAGAATATTTTAAGAACAAATGATTCTTGGTTATATAATGATGAGCTTCCCACCTACTTTCAAGATAAAGCATATACTAAAGCAACAAATTGTGTGACCTAATAAAATACAAAGGAAAGGGACTAGGATTTCATGAAAAGGGAATCATAGAACCTATACACACACAAGAAAATAAAGGATTCCAATTCATTGGATACAAACCCTGTTATGCTCAGTGTGAAGATATTAATGATACTTTATTTCTAATGAGGCTTCTTCTAACATTGAAACATAATAAATTCATAATACTTATGATCGTCTTTCCACATCCAGAATTTTCAATGACACTATTGTCCTTACTACTAATCTTTCTCTCCAATACTCTAACCTTGTCAATTGGGACCAACGAGGTGGCATGCCATTGGACATGGTTCAAAATTATGAAGCTATTATATAATTTATGGTACTTTGAGATGGCATCTCAATAGGTGATCATAAAAAGAGTTTCAACATCAACTTAGATTCCTCTAGATATTTTGGGGAGTAGGAAGAGTTCCTTAGTCACAATAAATTAAAAATTAGTCTCTTAGTGAAATCCTCTTTGAGGCACTATCAAACCAAAATAGTAGAGAAAATAAAAATGATTTTACTAGTGAAAACATTTATGAGGCACCAATTGATGAGGAAATTAGCCTTCCCCCCTACACCAACGCAATTACAAGATGGTTCTAAATTTCTAATTCAATACATTGTTGATGTGAACATTCAAATGAAGAAAAATTCAAAAATGATTAAAATGGTATCCTCTCTCAATCCTTTAGAGCAATCAATTATTGGCATACCCTTGATCAAATCTATAGATTTGTTTTCTTGGTCATTTGAAAACATGTCAAAATTGTATCTATCTCTTGTGGACCATCACCTTGTTGTACATATTAATTTTAAACCATTTAAATAAAATCTTAGAAATATTTATCCTAAATTAGCTCTTCTTTTCATAGAGGAACTTCAAAATATTTTAGAGGTTGGGTTTATAAGACCAATTAATTATTCAAAATGGATATCTAATTTTCTTCATGTAAGTAAGAAACTCTGATGTATTTGCACATATATAGATTTTAGATATATCACCAAAGCATATCTCAATGATTTTTTTCCTTAATAAATATTGACATAATTGTTGAATCAATGATAAAATATTAAATATTACCTTTAATGTATTGTTTCTCAAGCTATAGCCAAATCAATAGTTCACCTAAGGATAAACACAAAATAACATTCACTAAACCTTGGGGGACCTTCTATCACCAAGTCATGAGTTTTGGTTTAAATTATGTTGGAGAAACATATCAAAGATAAGTGGTAGTTATATGCCATGAAACTATTTATCATATTTTTTATGATACATTGGAAAAATCAAACATAAGCGAAGCATGTCCTATTGATCTATGAAGAATTTTTTAGAAACTTAGAGAATACAAAGTCCATATAAATCCAAAAACTATGTCTTGGTGTTACCATAGGAAAAATATTGTGATTCATTATAACTATACAAGGTATTGAATTAAATCCACTCAAATTAAAATTTATTACCAAAATTACTCCTCCTCTTGATCTTAGGAAACTTCAAATTTTACAAGGAAATATCTAAGCAATTAGACAACCTATCTCATAACTTGCAAATAAACCTCACATATTCTTAAGGATAGAGTACTGCAATAAATTTTGTAAACAAGGTCTTGAGTGACTTAAATAATTGTGTGAGGGGAGAACATTAGACCGAAAGCGAGAACAAACATGCTAATCTAAGAATATAAACTAAGATCAAACATATTAATCTAAGATCTAATCCTACACATACGAAATGAAACTAATCTATTTTAACATACATTAATGAATCTATGATTATAGAATTGAATGTACAAAATAACATAGTGTTACCATCCCGTAGTGGAGTGTATTCGCCTGATGTTGGGTTGTTCTTATCACCGCAAAGCCTCTAAAATTCATGTGCAAAATATTGATAAGTGACTATTTTGGTTGGTTGATCGAAGTAATGAGGTATGAAGCACTAATAATGGTGGTTGTGAATGTTAGAAATACTTCCTTGTGCAAATGATGTTGATTCTCTGATCCTTATTTGTGAGGAAAGGGGTTTGTTATATAGAAAATGAGATTTGAAATGGACGATCAAGATCATGTTGAAGAATATCCAGATCAATGGTCAGAGTGTGTTGAGAGGATTTAAACATGAGAAGATTGTGCAAATTTGATTGCACAATTTGTTTGATTGAGAGATAGATTGGTGAGTCAAGGATTAGATTGATCACTCAGGATTTTAGATTGACCAGTCAAGAAATTGATGGCTTAGTGAGGAATTTGATTGATTAGTTAACATCTTAGATTGCTCAGTTAGAAATTTAGATTGATTAGTTAACAAATTAGATTGCTTAGTCAGCAATCATAATTTTCTCAATCAAAAAGTGGCTGAGGAATATGAATTAATTGATCTAATTAATTAATTCCTTTTTGAAGTTTGAACGTGCAAATCAAGTTTGACTTTTTGCAAACAAAGTTTCATTAATTTGATTTGATTTTTGATAATTGATTTGAATAGTTTGAGTTAATTATTCAAGTTTTGGAGGGAGTGTCATTATTAAATTATTATGATTTAATAATTTAATGAACTTAGTGGAATAAGGTGATTTAGTGACATAATTAAATAATTGGCGTTATTTAATCAATCAGGATGAAATAAAGTGATATTATAACTTCATTAAATAAATGTGATTTGTTTAATTGGTCGAAATGATGAAACGTGAATTAATCAAATAATGTTGTTTTATTTAATCAATAGCAGAATTAGGGTTTTTAGGACTTTATTAAATAAATGAAATTTATTTAATTTGTCTAAAATGATGAAAAAGTGAATTAATTAAATAATGTATTATTCAATTAATAGAGACATTAGGGTTTTGGATGTCGCTTCAATGTGGTGTGATGTGGGATGTTGTGAGATGATTCTAGCATGTTTTGATTCATTCAAAGATGGTTTCAAGATGTTACAAAATGATTTTGAGATATTCCAAGACATTACAAGATGATTCTGAGATGTTCCAGGGTGATTCTGAGATGTTATGGGATGATTCTGAGATGTTCTAAGGCATTTTAGGATGGTTTCGAGATGTTACAAGATGTTCTAAGATGATTTTGATTCATTCTAAGATGTTATGGGATGTTTTGAGATGATTCTGAGTCATTCTAAGATGTTACAAGATGTGCCAAGATGGTTCTAAGTCATTCTAAGAGGTTACAGGATGTTTCAAATGATTTCGAGTCATTCTGAGATGATTCTAAGTCATTCCAAGATGTTACGAGATGTTCTGGGATGATGTTTATTATTATTTGATTTTTTTCGAGGTTGTTTGATGTTGTTCGATGTTTTTCAATGTTGTTCAGGGTGTGTGATAGGTGATAAGTCAATTTTACTATTACTAATTTTTATCTTCCCATTTAAATTTGTGAAGTTTTAATGGGCAATTATTTGGTGGGGTATGAAATTTTTGATGTATAGACAACCCAAACAATATCTGCTTTCTGAATGAGGGATTTTAAATAACTATTTTATCATAATTATGCAACAATGACAGTAAAAATGCAATTCTAGAACAAGGTATGTAAAAATTGTCATTTCATCTTGGTTACAAAACATATGCTTCAAATAGTTTTATTTAGTTATTTCATATTATATAACTGAAAACAAGTTCAAATGATGCACACAAGTCATTACATGATATGAAATAGCTAATTTATTAAAATAAGTGTTTCTGTAATCCCACACAAGCCATGGGAGTAGCTGTTCTATCGGATATAAAATAGCAAGTAATAACAAGGAAAATAAGAAGCATCAAATCAGATATGGGACCCATCATTTCCTAGTGAATGATGAATCTCATTGTCAAAGGTTATCCCAACTTCATTGAAGTTGTCCAGTTGTTGCTCCCAGAAATAAATCTACAAGGATAGGAGATGTTAGAGCTCGGGGTACCATACATATTTGATGCATTTCTAATCAAGGAAATACTTGTTACTTTGTAATTGATCAGAAAAAGAAAAATGGATAGTTGAATTCAAAATATCCAAAAGAAATTGTCAGATTCACTTTATCTAAGTTGTTTGCTTCTTGTGCAGATATAGGTCAAATCTTTGTTACTATTTCATCTGTTTACAACATGTGGGTTAAAATGTGGCTCCCACAAGGGTTCAGCCTAGCATGTTCTTTTATGATGACATATGATTAAGACATTAGAGTTTCTTTCCTACAATCTCATTTAGAAGGTATTTATCATTTATAACAGTGAGTTGTTGAAGTTCAGTGTCACAAATAATCAATACATACTAAACAAGATTTTAGGAAAGAGGTGAATCTAGTCTCAGAACAAGTAAATCAATGTCATGTGCAAGGAAGATCACAAGAACATGAAGGCATCATCAGAAAGTACAGTGATTATTGTTTACAATGAAAAAATAGAAGCAATGAAGTACAACAGTGATTCATTCATATAAAAGTCATTTTTCCTGTTACATAGTGTTCTATAAGCATTCAAACTGAATAGTGGTCATAATGGTCATTAAACAGTCACATGTAGGCATAAAACTCAAAATTCAAAGATATGCTATAGGATTGTAATGATGGAAATGATATTACAATCAATGTAAGATACAAGAGTGATGTTTGGCAGTTCTTATAATTGATTAAGTAAAGACACAAGATTATGAATAGACGGTCATAACTCTTGAACAATGACTCATCAGAAGCAGTGGAACAACAAGCAAAATATTTAAAGTTAGTAATGTACAATATCATAGTTAAAAGAGCATCGCCAATGAATATGTAGAACAAAAACAAAATGGCACTTTCATTTTTGTTGTCCCTGATTGTTTAAGGTATGCAAAATATAAATGACAAGATAAGTACATTTTCAAAATGGATTGTTTGCAAATATAAGGGGATACTATTATAAATAAATGAGAGACAACAATGTATCATTTACAGTGCCTTTGTATCATGGAAATAAATATACAATGATAAAGATCAGTCATATACAATATCTCTTATACAAAAAAATCAAAGAAGTTCAAGTGAAATAAAGAAAGAATAAGAAGGTAGCAGCCTTACATGTGCCATATATTTCCCTTGTCTCTTTCAAAAAATATAAAAGCATCATGTCTTTTATATGTTCAAAAAATGGAGAATGCCTGTGGCTTCAACAATGTAAATACCATCAAGCTCAATTATAGAGGCTATGAAGAACCAAATACCTAGATGAAGGAAAGGAAGTCATGGCTATAAGGCATATAGAGCATATGAAAATCAAGGGTTTCACTTATTATGAGTTCAAAACAAACCATCTTTTGTAAAAATAAAGAAAGAATAAGGTATGGCGGCCTATATAAAGGAAAACACAGAGAATGTCACTCATTTCTCCTACAGAAAGAACTCCGTTATTTTTTTCAGAGAAGCTCGAATTGAGCTTATTTTTAGTTATGCATAGATTGGAAAGAAAAGAACTCACCTAAGTTTTTGTGTGGAGAGAAACTAATCAAAAGTCTGCGTGGAAATGTCTTTCAAATTTTCAGAAGGGAGGCATCCATGGTGGAATTGAATACAAAGATGGAGCAAAATAAAACATAATTCATTAGAATTTTACCATGCTACGGCCAAGAAAACTTCAAATGGTTTCAAAAAATGGAGAACATTTTCTAAGTTTGTATCAAGAAGCACTTACCATGCATTTTTTGTAGAAAATATTCAAGAGAATCTTTTAAAAAATCAGCAAGAGATGCATATATTTACATTTGAGTCCAAACCATATGTTACTCACGGCAACACCCATCATAGAGTGAAGTTTCCAGAAAGTTAAAAATGTAAAAAATGAATTGAATGCAGAGAATAGTCACGACTTTTGTGTTAGGGTTTTGAAACCCTAAGAAAGGCTGACAAAAGTAAAGGGATTTTTATTTTTTGTTTTAAGCTTTCTTTTTCATAAATTAATGCCACACCATTATGCCTTGTAATTCTTTTTTGCATGGAAGACTAAGTCAAAATTAGTCTTTTGTATATGCCTTTTCAAATACTTCTTATATCATGCATCCAATTTCAAAATTGTAAAACTTTATTAAAAGTGATGGAGATATAAATCACTATAAAATGTTATTTATTGATGCAAAGATAAATATGCTACATTGGTTTTCAAAGAGATAGTCAAAGAAACTGCTAGTTGAAGCTTTGAAGCTTTTGCATGCATCTAGGAGGTAGTTGAGGAAATTTCCAAACATGTGGAAGAAAAATAGGAGATTTGGTCACTTAATTGGTAGTTGAGCTTCAGTTAAGAGTCCAAATGGATGGAGTATGAGTCACGGAGGATTTTTAGGCACTTAACACCATGTTTCCTGCAATTTCAACCCCTTTTTTGAGGGATTTTCCCTTATGCACGACCCTTTTGGTTGTTTTCAAATTCAAAACTCCTTATACCTATTTGGAAGAGTCTTCTTTTAGTCAAGTACCTAATTTGAGGGAGAAGACAACACATCAAGCCAATTCGAGCAAAAATTCAAAATTAAAATTTTTGGAGCCTTTTGTATAAGTCCTCTTATTTTCTCATCTTCTCTCTAGTTCTGAGTTTTTTTCATTGTTGTTACAATATCGTACATACTTGTAACTCATTTCTTATGAGTTTTTCAATACTTGTAATCAGTTTTACAGATTTGGAATGTAAATATCTCCTGATATTCAATAAAGAAGTTTAGTTCCTTCTCAAATCTGTTTTGTTCAAGCATTGTATGTGAATGTTTTGATTTAAATATTGTTATTTCCATAAAAAATCCTTCATTTTTATCGTATTCCTTCAGTGTTTAGTTTAAATGCAGCATTTTATAGTGCAGGTCATTGATTGTGTATCTTTTTTTGTTGAATGTTAGTTATGAAAACATCACTGCTTTCTTTTAAACAAACTTCAAACATTGAAACCTTTCATATGAATCATTTATGCAAAACATATTAACCTAAGTTTTGAAAAATTTCAAATTCATTTGTTGAGTTATTTTGTGAGTTTTAAAATCATATGCAAGCCATTTTCAATTGGTGAATCACCCCTTATATAGCTTTTAGTTTTTACAACATCCTTCTTTCCTTTTTCTCGTCAAAATCAGTAGTTCTTAAAGATACATTCAAAGTGAGCCAACCCATAATCTATAAATCTACTCTCACCATAGGATACCCATAGCTTGAGAGTAGTCCCATGTTGCATAGGATTAAAGAGTTTTCAGCTTGTTATTGGGTGCAAATCCCTATGAAAACAATTTTTTGGCACGCCCGATGGGACATTGAGCTGATTTTTAGTTTAAAATAGCTACAT
Organism: Sequoiadendron giganteum; assembly: GCA_007115665.2. Lineage (NCBI taxonomy): Eukaryota > Viridiplantae > Streptophyta > Pinopsida > Cupressales > Cupressaceae > Sequoiadendron > Sequoiadendron giganteum. The sequence continues at coordinate 293,791,547 of CM021108.1, forward strand.
TTTGTTGCTATTTTGGTGTGAGCAACAATATTTCAGCCTTCAAGAAGGAAAGATATCACACTTGGTGACTCCAAAACTTTGGTTTCAATAGTTCCAGTGGTTAAGCATATGAGAAAGTATCAAACCAGACAAAGTGCAAACCCTGCTGAGCATTCTGAGCTACCATCAAGAAGTGTTAAGGTAGTTAAGCATGCTACTAATCCAATTTCAACTTATAGTAATCCTCTTTTTTCAAGCTCTATAGCTCAAATATCAGAAAATTCCACTATTCCTAGTAGTTATAATCCTTCAAGAGCCACTATGGCTCATAATCAACCACCTAGGAATCAACCCTTTGTTTCTTTTGATCAAGGAAGTCCCTTGAATCTTGCCCAACATAATGATATACCAGCAACATCCCTTAAGATCCTTCCCTTTTTCATTGGAGAGGATCATACAACTTCCATAGAACATATTAGGGATGTGGCCTCATTGTGTGGGTTGCATCATATTACTGAGAAAAATGTTGTAGTGAGGCTCTTGGCAGCTTCTCTCAAGGGTAAATCCCTCCAATGGTTCAGAGGCCTTGCTGTTAATTCAGTTGCAACTTGGAAGCAATTGGCAGAGCAGTTGAATAAGAAATTCGAAGACAAGTCAGATCATCTCTCACTGGTGGATCAACTCACTACCATCAAAAGAGATCCAGATGAATATTTGGTGGACTTCAATTATTGCTTCAAGAAGACCTAGAATAGAATTCCAGCCTTGGTAAAGCCTTCTAATGATTATGCATTCTTGTTTTATATGAAAGCTTTGAATAGTGATATTTCACTTATGATATAGTCTATGGGTGGGAATACATTACCAACAACATTTGATGTTGTTGTAAGGGCTGAGAATAGTTTAATTCAAGCTAGAAAGATAGCACCTAGGCCTCCAACACCATTTTTTGTTGAGATATAGCCAACTGTCCCTGTAATACCACCCACTATAGTTGTTGTCCCTTCATTTGTAGTATCTAATAACCAAGTTTCTACTCAAGAGAATGTCATCTCCAACCAATTCCAAGAGCTGATAAGTACTAAGGATAAAAATGATAATATATAGAATACTTTGTAAACTTTTGGTAATGAATTAGTCAATATCAAAAAGTAGCATTACCAACCTCCTTACCAAGCTCTGTACCAAGCTAACCCTTAAGTAAAAGGGAGGAATTTCAATCAAAGGCCTTTCCAACCCTACAACCCTAATACACCTAGCTCTTCTAGGGAGGTGGTACTGGTTCAAAACAACATGCCAGTTGATTATGAGTGGTGTTTTCCTTGTAATCTACCACATAACCAATCCACTTGTTCCAATGGCATATTAAATCAAGATTTAATGGCACAAAGTAGTGTTGTTGTTCCAAGAGATTCATCACAAGAGGTTCATGAACAATAGTCTACTCATATGGAACAAGGAAATATGGATGTCACCTTATTGAATTGGCAAGGTGAGGAGTTTTGTGGGGTCAATAATTCACACAATCAGTCAAATACTCCTGTAGCAGCCAATACAAGGTCTAAGAAAAGGGTTGTTGACTTGGGATAGTAGGTTGATGAAGATAGAAATCAGCCATTTACTAGTTCACAAGGCCAAGTGAGGCTTTCTTCTTCACATAACATTTAGGTTCTATCGAGAGCTCAACTTATGGTTGGAAAGGATCAACCTAAAGCATTGATTCAACTAGCACAAGTACAAGGGAATGTTGTTGTTCCTAAAGGACAACAGAAGGTTCATATAGGTAGTTTTAATATTTTAGATCATATGAAGAAAACACATGTAAATGTTTCTATGTGGGATTATTTAGCTCTTCCTGGGTAGAAAGATTTGTTACATGAGGAATTGTAAAAAATTTCTTTGTCAAATGAGGTGTCTAACCAATAATTATCTAGGGTTATACTTGCTAATGATTCACAAGAGAAGAGAGAACAACCTACCAATGTAGCCAAGCCACCCATGTTTTATGTAACTTGAATTGTTGGCCAGCATTCAGTGCATAATTGTATGATCGATTTGAGCGCTAGTAGTTCTGTAACGCTGAAATAAGTTGTTCATAAGCTAGGAATTAAGTATGAACCATTAGAGAAGGGGGTAGTCCAGCTAGATGGTATTGTTGTTAATATAGTGGGAGTTATCAAGAATCTAAGTCTCACCTTACAAGCATGTCCAAACTTCTCTATACCTCGAGACATTTATGTCATAGAGCTGCCCCCATATTTTGCCATATATTTATCGAGAGACTTCACTACTAAAATTAGAGGATACTTGTCTTCTGATTGGTCTCATATGCTCTTTAGGACTAGGTATGGCACCAAGGTCACTATCAAATCAGAACCTGTCTCTAAATATCACATTGAGCCCTATAATCCAAGTGTTATCAATAAAGCAATTGTTGTTAATTGCACTCTTTTTTATCATGAAGAGGTTCTTGCAGCCAATGAGACAATAACATAGATTGAGGATATCCCTGATGTCCTTCTAGATGAGTGGGTAGCTGAGAATATTCATAAATTTTTGAATGAACAAAATGAGGAGGTAAATTTGGGAGTTTATTTGATGCATGAATCTGATTCTTTCATGGCTAATCTTGAAAAAAGTGTTGAACAACATTCCAATCAACAAGAAAATCAAGTATGGAAGTTGTTTTTTGATGGTTCAAGAAGTAAAAATGGTGCTAGGGGTGGTTGCATGCTCATTTCTCCTAGTGGTGACAAGTATTATTTAGCCTATAGGTTCACATTCAGTTTCACCAATAATACAACTGAATATGAAGCTCTGATTCATGGTCTCTAATGGGAAAAAAAGAGAGGTATTTCCTGTTTACAAGTTTTTGGTATACATAATTGATTGTTAATCAAGGAAGAGGTCTCCATACTACTAAAAATGATCTCTTGAAGTCTTATAAGCATAGAGTATGGGATCTTATTGAATATTTGCAAGTTTTTAATTTGTTGTCCATACCTAGAGGTGAAAATAAACATGTTGATAGACTAGCAGCCATAGGAGCTCAATATGATATTCCTAGTGACATCAACAATACTAAAGAACAACAACATGTAAAATTGATCGTTAGATCTTTTGTTCCTAACAATAATGAGCATTGGAAAGTCTTTTGCAGTGATCAACATATCATAAAATTCTTGAGAGAAGAGGTAGAATTTTCTAATGATAATCAACAGAAACTCAGACAATAGTATGAAGATCAAACCATACAGATGAAAACAAACAAATTACCCAAAGGCTTGGTGACATTGGAGTCATTTTTCAATGCTGATGACCAAGTAAGAAAGAAAAAAAGCCAACATGCATATCAAAGAGGATCATTATCAGGGTTTTGAGATCTTCAAAGATAAGCTATTGAAGCTTGGCAAGGTATGCACATTAGAAGAAAGGCATAAATTTGTTTTACTTTATCAAGAGTTAAATGATATGTTTGTATGGGATTATTCAGATTTGAAGGGTTTTGATCCTCCTATTTCCCAGCATGCCATTGAGCTTGAGGCTAATGCCAAACTTGTAAGATAAAAATAAAGGCCGCTTAACCCTAAACTTGAGCCCCTCATGATCAAAGAGTTGAATAAACTCTTTGAGAGTAGCATTTTTTTCTGATTAAACATACCTCTTGGGTGTCCAAACTTGTTCCAGTGAGAAAGAAAAATGGTGAAATCAGGTTTTGCGTTGATTTTAGAGACCTTAATAGGGATTCCCTGAAAGATCGCCACCCTTTGCCTTCCATGGAACAAATCCTTCAAGTTGTTTCTGGTTTTGAGAGGTTTTCTTTATTAGATGGCTTCTCAGGATATAATCAAATTTTAGTTAAGGAGGAGGGTCAGTTTAAAACAGCATTTACAACTAAATGGGGCATAATGGCTTATAAGAAAATTCCATTTGGTTTGTCAAATGCTGGAGCTACTTTTTAGAAATATATGAACATGGATTTCAAAGATTTGATGTATAAAATTATACTGGTTTATTTGGATGGCATAATTGTTTTCTCAAAAAATCCAAATGAGCACCTGGTTCACTTGAAAAATATTTTTGAAAGGTATAGAGAGTTTGGTATATCTCTCAACCCAAAGAAGACTATATTTTTTGTCCATGAAGGTAAGTTATTGGGATATATTATATCAAAACATGGCATCACCATTGATCCGGAAAGAGTAAGTGCAATCCTTTCTCTTCCTTTACTAGCACACAAGAAAGGGTTGCAAAGTTTCTTGGGTAGAATAAACTTTGTTAGAATATTTATTCCAGATGTTGCTAAGTTGTTAATGCCTCTTACTTCAATGTTAAGGAAAAATGTTTCTTTCAGCTAGACCAATGAATGAAAAAGGAGTTTTGAGCTTATTAAAGAAGCACTTGCAGCTACTTCTTTGTTAAACCCAATTTTTTTAAAAGATTTTATATTGTATGCATATGGGAACATTAATAGTATAGAATATATGATAGTTCAAGAGAATGATCATGGTTTAGAGAAGCCTTTATCCTTTTTCATTCAAGGTCTCAAATATTATGAACTTAAGTACTCTTATGTTGAAAAGAATGTACTTGTTATTAGAAGTTTGAAAAAATTTAGACACATGCTTTCTAACAATAAGATTAAGTTGTTGGTTGCTCACCCTTCAGTTAAAGAATTTTTGCTGAGTAAGGACTTGGATGGTAAAAGAGTTGGTTGGGTGACTAAGGTGATGGAATATGACATTGAGATCAAGGTCAACAAGCTGATAAGAGGCAAGGGTTTATGTGAACAACTTGCTAGTAACAATAAGAGTAGTATAGAAAAGGAAGAGGACGATGTCCTAGCTCTCCAAGATCAAGAATGAATAGTTGTGTTTGTTTCTTCTACAAGTTGGGTACAAGAAATGACTCATTTCTTGTTAACTGGTGAGTGTCCTCCTGGTTTGAGTAAATAAAAAATAAGGTACTATAGGTGTGAAATGTGATCCTAGAACTGCATAAACACAAAGAACAAACATATAATTAGCTCATTATGCAAGTTAGAAGCAACATTCCCCATGAGATTCATTTGAAACATAAAAACGAGAAATGAAATGAAGAACACAATAACAAAGCTTATTAAATCCTATTCAAATGAACAAACTCTCAATTCCATGGGGGAATTGGTGCCATTTTGATGTGGAAAATGGCCCTTTCCCAATTCCTTGCAAGCTTGATGATCAATGTTGAAGATTCGATGCTCCTTGGTGTAATTTCTCCATGACCTAGCTATGAAAAATGTGAAAATGGATGTAAATGGATGGCAATTGCTCAAAAACTTGAAGATAATGATGTTGCATGAAGTTGGATCCAAAATTCAAATAAGAGCCTCCTATAAATAGAAGAGAATGATGGAGAAAGAGGCAAAAGGGATGAATGTGGGAAAAAATACCAACCAATAGGAAGAGACCACTTGTCAACATGTGATTGGAGGAATGAGCACATTTTGATGAATGTGCAAATAAATATGGTTAGGTGGAATTTGAAATTTGTGAAATGACAAGTTGGAGGGAGAGAGGAATGGAGTAAATACCACTTGGCTCAAGGCAAAGGACATGTAAGAGTCTTTTAGTGCCTTGTTGGATGTACTCATCCCTTTTGGAGGGATTTTTGAATTTGAGGAATATTCCCTTATTAATGCCAAGTTGAGAGAAAATAGAAGAATTTATAAATCAATTAAATTGATTTACTTGTGCAAGTTGCAAAATCTAGAGGATTTGATGGATTAGGATTAGGATTAATTGGGATTTGATTAATTTAGATGTAGATTAGCTGATGTGACAATTTGATTTAGATTTTTGGATTAATTTAAATCAAAGTTGAGAGGAATATGAATTTAGATTTAATTAAATAAAGTTTGATTTATTTAATTAAAGAGGGTGGTGTTAGATTAAATCAAATAAATATTAATTTGTTTAATTTAAAGGAGACTACTTTATAGATTAATTAGATAAAGTGAATTATTTAATTAAAAGAAGGACTATAGGATTAACTAATCAAAATGGTTTATTTAATTAATAGAAGCGGATGACTTAATCAGATAAATTTGATTTATTTAATTAAGAGAGGAAATATGATGAATTTAATTTAATAAATATTATTCAATTAAATGACTAGCCAAGGAGATGATTCAGGATGAACTGGTTTTAGTAAGATTAGGATCAGGTGTATAGGATCGATCTGTATATTTTTCTTCTACATTTTTCCCCTCTTTGAAGCAATGTACCTATTGCGCTGGTTCAAAGAATAAAATACCAAGATCAAAATTTTTTTTAAAATGATTTTCCAAATGCCCCACTACTGCCCTAAGTATAAGGATTACGCTGGTATACTACCCCCTTGAGAGATCAAACAAAAATTTGGATTTTGGGTGATCTTGCGAGAAAAGAGGAAAAGCTACCTTACAGGTCCAGAAAGGGTCCAAGATGCTAAAAAAAAATGCCAAATGACCCTCGATTGGGCAAAAACGAGATCGGGGGTCCAAAACCCTAGTTGAACGGCTAAACAGGGTCAAAAAACCCTAACTTTCAAGCTTAAATAGGCTCGAAGGGGTCACTTTCAATTCACTTGCACACCTAGCCCTTAAAAGATTCTTACATTTTGAGCTCTAAGCACTATTCGAGATGGCACAACGAGTGATTCCATGACACGTTTTAGATCGATTGTGAGTGTACCAATGGTCAACAGGCGTAGGACCATCAGTATGTGACCCTTACCAAACTTTTTTTTTTCGTGTGAAATAAATAGGGTCAAAGGTTAACAAATTAAAGTGATGCTATATAGCATCATTGAAAGTGCATAATCAGTGCCACATGACATTAAAGAGCATCACATTTACAAACTACATTGTCGCAACTTAGTTTAGAAATTAGGGTTTAGGGTTCAAAGTCAGCCGCATTTTCAAATTGCGCCGCTGTGATGCAATTTAGAATTTAGGTTTAGGAGCACAGTCAAACTGCAATCCGGTGACATAGTTTGGAGTTTAGGGGGGTCCTAGCGGCATAGTTTGGAGCTTCCAAATAGTGCTACAATTGAAAATTGTGCCACATTTATTGTTTCAATTACGAAAACCTAAAACAAAATCTTGTTTTTTTATGAAACCTGACGTTGTGGCTTTTCTTGTGTGGGAGGACCTAGGGATACTTCATTTGTGGGAGCATAGGTCCCTAGTTCTTAGCAAATTGGTTGGTATGCACGAGCTATTCTAGGAGCACCTTAGGGTGATAGGGTTGTGCTACATCACTTACGTCCCTCTTGTCTGGACACACTTAGGCATGATGACTACCTTGGCAGAGCGATGGCATAGTGAGACATCATCGTTTCACTTGCCTATAGGTGAGGCTATAGTGACCTTGGAGGATGTCTGTCTTATTCTTCGATTTCCCATCCATGGAGAGCGATTGATCTATGATGTGGATGCTAGGAGGGATGCCTGCTTTGAGGTGATGGAGGTTGATGAGATTATTTTTCATTGAGGGTCAGATTGAGCTTGAGCGATATAGGGGCACAGTGCCCACTTTTAGATTGATTGTAGCTGCTATCATTTCAGGTCTCATGGCACCAAATCAGTGTGACTGATATTTCAGGGGTCTTTTTTGGCAGCGGATGCTCCAATGATGAGAGTTTTTTGCATGGGGGCTAGTGATGCTAGCCTCCCTTTACCATGATCTCCATGAGTTTGCATACTTGGATAATAGATCTATCAGGGCTGGGGTCACACTTTTGCATGTCTGGGCCTGGGAGCACATTGCAGTGCTTCACCCATAGGTTACAGTGATTTCCTTAGAGCTAGATGATCATGTAGTCTGGTAATATGGAGTGGCCCTAACTACGTTCACTCACACAGGGGCAGGCGACATCCCTCACTGGAGGAGGGTTATAGATGAGATGACAATGTTTACATGGAGGCCCTAGCTCGACATGCCTACATGGTATGATGATGTACAACTCTTTTTTGTGAGGTAGGATAGGCTTATGTAGGGGAGAGAGCATACCATGATAGAGAGGTATCTTCCTGATAGAGTGACTTGACAGTTTGGGGATAGATAGGACCATCCCGATGACCAATACGTGGTGATCTTTACACATACTAAGAGGGAGATAGCATGGGCCAGGTCGATCCTAACCAATGAGGTAGTAAAATCATTTAGACAACTGGTGGCTAGGCCGTGGCCTTATGATTAGGGACATGGAGATGCAGGGGTCATACTGGCATATACTACATGGTTTAGACCACCTCTATGATTGACAGATCCAAGAGCAGCACCCCTACGATGGAGGCCCAGAGGCAGATCGGCAGGGCGAGGGTGGAGATGGGGAGGCAGAGGAGATAGAGATGGGGATGGGGTTAGAGGAGGATATGGGCCACCTCTAGGATAGAGGGATCAGATACCTAATGATGGAAAGAGAGAGGTCTCGAGGGACCACCAGTAGCAGCCCCTACCACCACCACCACCACCTCAGCCATATTAGAGAGACACCCTAATACAACAACTGAAGGCCCAAGTACAGGGTTTACAGGCACAGGTACAGGCACTGACTTCCAAGAGGAACCAAGATAGGTCTGAGTGAGATCAGAAGATAGGTCAGAAATGGTAGCTATAGAGTATGGCCTCCGCTTCTCAGGGCAGGAAAATATTGACACGGATGTACCACGAGGCTATCCATGAGGCAAAGTATTATAGGCTTCACTATCGACAGGTTGTACCCAGCAGGGGCCCGAGTACCAAAGTACTCACAGCATATAGGCATGAGGCAAGTTGAGGATTAGGCTGAGAGACAAGTGGGGGAGGGTAGCAACCAACAGGGGCCACCATGATACTTTTTTTATTGACATTATTCTTTGAGAGCCATGGGCTCCATTTTTTGATAGCCTCAATTGTATTGTATACTTGATTCATACACACATTTTGATCTTGATCTTTGTACCATGACAATTACATATTTGATGATATATATATATATATGATATGGTTTGATTCATTTATGAGATGTGTTGTATTTTACTTATGCATGATGGATGTATGCAGATGTTTATTGATTCTCATGGTCATGGATGCATTTCTTTTTGTATATTTTCTTATGCATTTGATAAAAATGTGATGATGTATATTATGATATGGTGATGCAAATGTATGCTTATGAGATGCTTAATAAACCTGTATGATATGTAAACACTTTTGATACAAAATGATTATGATGATGTATGATATGAAATGACCTATGACATGCAATGATTCATGATTATGCATTGTGGTTTATGAATGTAATGGTATAAATGCAATGATATGAATGTAATTATTTAAGATGATGTGATATGTAATGCACATGATTATGATGATGATGTGAGATGATTATGCTTTTATACTATGTGATATGATATGCCTATGCAATGATTCCCATTTTATAATGATTCATGAATGCAATGCTATGATATGAAATAATATGCAATGATATGCAATGATTTGTAATAATATGATAATGTGAGATGATTATGACATGATTTATGAAATGAAAATGATTATGATACATAATGATATTATTATGATGGGATATGACATGAATATGTAATGATTTATGATGTTTGATGATGATGATATTATAGTGTATGTGTGATTTATGCAATGGATGATTTAATGATGCCTATGTGATAATACCTTTATAAAATGAATGCAAATTTATGATGTTTATGAGATTTTTTTAGAATAATCAATCTATATTAATGATGAAATTTAGTGCATTTATGTTTCCTATATGATATGATATGATATGCATTATGTTGATGATTTATGGATGCAGGGTGGATGAATTAAGCGATTTTTTTGATTAACTGTCATGGTACCATGTTAGTATGGAGAGAAGATAGAAGAAAATGAAAAGAGGATCCAACACCTACATTATAAATGATGATGATGATGATGATGATGATTTTCTTATCAAGAATTGTGATTTTAAAAGGGACGTTTACCTTATGTTTGATAATACACATAGGTACAATGCATCAAAGTATAAAGAACCAAGATGGTGTTGTACCCAGTGTGATTGATTTTGACTCGACAATCAGACAGGAGTACTCTTGTTCACACCTAGCATACAAAACTTTTTCTAAAATGTAGTTCAAATATTCCAAAAATCTCAGACCAAAACATGGAAAGGCAAGCCTTCCCATGTGGTCAACAAGACATCTAAAACATCTTCCCTACACCTAAACAAAGTACGCATGACCAGGTTATATTACAAGAATATTTAACAAGCACAACAAATAAAAAGATAATGATCGTTGCCCCATTTCTTTCTCTCTAAATCCTTTTGCTTCCAACTATTTTACCAAAGGGTGAAAGCGATGATTGAATTATTATGAATGAGATTATTTCAGGTGAAATCGAGATGAGATGGATGGATTTTTTCAAATATTTGGATGTTTTTGGTATTTTTGAATGTTTTGAGGCTATTTTGGGATTTTTGAGATGTTTTACAAATGTTTTGATTTTTCAGATTTTCTATTTTTTTTATTTTTCTAAGATTTTGACTAAGAGCCTAACCTAAAGACCTATCTTAGGGGTCTAGGGAGTTGATCAATAGATTAGCCTTACCTACGTTATACACACAAAGACCACGTAGTTTGACTAACACAGACTTGATTTATTAACAAGATATGAATAAATGGATTGTCAGTTTATTGTGACGGACTCCTAAAGGACAGACCTAAGGTGTCTCGGGGAATGATCAAAGATCAACCTTGCCTATGTTCAAGCTCAGAGATGACGTAGTTTGACAAGATGACTCCACCTTTGAGTTTTTGGATTTTTTCACATGTTTTGGATTTTTAGATTTTCTAATGTTTTTGGATTTTTGATTTTATAAATGTTTTTGGATTTTGGAGATTTTAAGGAAGACTTCAAGGATATACACGAATCTGATTTGATGCAGGTAAAAGAACATTCCCCCAATGTGATGTGATAGACTACTCTAATATAGGTAGGACAAACTGACCTTAGGAATGTGCCAAGTAGTACTAGGGTAGAATCATGATACAAACATAAGATCAATCTATGATGCGGATGTGAATGGATGGATGGAAGGATGCGATGGATGAATGGTAAGTGTGCAGAATAAGTCATGAAGATCCTAGTGGATGGAGAATACTTTATTTACACAAGGCGCCCGTTTGCTAGGTTTTCACCAAGGTACTTGCCCAAAGTGCCACCTGAAGTGGTTTTCACTAGAAGACGATTTTTTTATCTTTACTATTTTAAATCCTTTTTTTTATTTTTTTTTATTTTTTTATATTTTTTTGTATTTTTGGTTTTACCCTTAAAATATCAAGCATAAAATTTTTGAAGATGAGAGTTGTCCATGGGTTCCTACAAAGGTTCACCTTTGGGAATTGATAGCTAATAAGCCCTTGACTTGTAGCTCATTGTAATGATGAATGGTCCCAACCAGTTAGGTTCAAACTTTCCCTTGCTATCTGGATTTGGCACGTTTTTCTAATTTTCCTTCAGTACCATCTCATCGACTTCGAAGGTCAGAATCTTGATCTTCTTGTTGTAGCTTCTCTTGATATGGTTTTGATAGACTTGCAAGTGGTTTAAGGCATCCATACGACACTCATCTAGTAGTTACAACTCATTTAATCATGAGACCCAATATTCTTCATCTATTATGAGATTCTATAGAGACATTCTCAGGGATGGGAGCTTGATCTTAATGGGGAGTATGGCTTATGATCCGTAGACCAGGGAGAAGGGGGTGGCACCTGTTGGTGTGTGGTTTCTTGTTCAGTAGGCCCATAAGGTGGGATTCAATTACAAATGCCAGTCATGACCAATGCCATTGACTTTTTTCTTGAGGATTTTTAGGATGGTCTTATTGGTAGCTTATGCTTGGCCATTGCCTTGTCGATAATATGGAGTGGAAAAGTGATGTTGGATTTTGAACTTTTGGCATAGGTCACAAACATCCTAATTTTTGAAAGGTGTCCCATTATCTGAGATAATGGCTTGAGGTACACCATATCGACAAATAAGGTAATTCAGGATGAACTTGGATATCTATTTTTCTGTGATATAGGTCATGGGAATGGCCTCCACCCACTTCATGAAGTACTATGTGGCGGTGATGATAAAATTATGCCTGCTAGATGAGGTGGGGGTTATTTTTCCAAAAAGATTGAGCCCCCACTATGAAAAGGGCCAAGGTGTGATAATTGGGTTAAGCTCCTAAGCTGGTGCATGGATGAGATCCCCATGCTGCTGACACTGCAAACACCTTTTGAGATAGTCATGTGCTTCTCTTTCCATTGTAGGTCAATAGTACCCCATCCTCAACAGTTTCTTGGCCAAGGTCATACCGCTCGAATGTGAACCAAAAATGTTGTTATGTACCTTGATTAAAGAATTCAAGCCTTCCTCAATGTTTAGGCAACATAAAAGGGTCCCTTCAATGCTCCTATGGTATAGGGTATCTCCTAGAATGATAAAACAAGATGAATTTTTGACAAAGGCTCTTTTGAGGTTTGGGGTTATGTCGATGGGGAGGACTCCTATTCTCAGGTAAGTTTATATATCATGGTACCAAGGATCACCGAGACCAATAATTTTGCACACAAATTTAGACTCTGGTACCTCGAATGCTGGTACGAGAAGTTGCTCCACGAGGAATTCTTGCTTTGGGATGTTTTGCGAGATTTCTAGGAGTGATCCAATCAATATTCATTGCATCTACTACTCTATTATTAGCTCTTGGTAGTTGTTCAAATGTGATATCAATGAAGAACTCCTTGATAATTTCATCCAACTTCTTGTATGGGGTCAACTTGTCATCGTTTGTTTGATATTCATTGTTTACCTGGTTGATTATGAGTTGTGAGTCCCCATAGACCTTAAGTGCCATGATCTGCCACTACACTATAATTCTCAGCCCTATGACAAGAGCCTCATACTCTACGATGTTATTTTTGCATGGGAATGATAGCTTATATGATTTAGGTATGTAATCCCGTTACAGAGTGATGAAGAAGATTCTTGCTCCTAACTCGTGTTGTGTGTAGGATCCATCAAAGTATATTTTCCAGTGATCTACTACACTAAGGTTGAAGATTGATTCATCAGGGAATTCTAAAACAAGTGGGTTCTCTGCATATATAGGTGCTTTTTCCAACTGATCTATGATTTCTTGTCCTTTAATAGCCTTTCATTCTACATACTCAATGTCAAGCTCCGTCAGGATCATAACCCACTTTGTCATTCATCCTGTGAGAGTTGTTTTGGAAAGAAGATACTTGAGTGGGTCTATTTTTACAATGAGCTTGATATGATGTGCTAGCATGTAATGTATAATTTTATATGCCACAAACATGACTACCAGGTAGGCTTTCTCAATGGGTGTGTAGTTCATCTCATGTCCCACCATGGTTCTGTTGATGTAGTAAATAGCTCTCTCCTTCTCATTTTTGTCGTGTTGTGCTAAGAGAGTGCCAAGGGTTGCTACTATCACTTATATGTATAAGATCAAGGGTTTTCCTAGAATTGGTGGCATAAGAACTGGTGGTGTGAGAAAGTACTCCTTTATCTTTTTGAATGCATGGTCATATTTCTCATCACATTTGTATACTACCCCCTTGTGGAGTAGATGAGAATATGGGATTGCCTTGTCTGCTAGTTGCGCTATGAATCGATGGATGGACTAGAGTCTTCCTTGTAAGCCCCTTAGTAGCTTCAATGTCCTAAGTGCCTCCATTTTGAGGATTTCTTTGACTTTGGTAGGGTATACCTCGATTCCTCTCATGGATACGATGTATCCTAGGTGTTTTCCGATTGTACCCTGAAGACATACTTCTTTGGATTAAGTTGGACCTTGTATTTTTCTAGTCTGTCAAAAATGGAGCTCAGAGATGGTATGTCCAGTCTCATTGTTTCGTTGATTTAGCCAGTATGTCATCCACATAATATTCCATAGTTTTATGGATCATATCATGAAATATGAGTGTCATGGCCCTTTGGTAGGTTGCTCCTACATTTTTCAACCTAAATTGCATCATATTCTAGCAATATGTCCCCCACAGATAAGTGAAAGTTGTCTTGTGTTGGTCTTCCTTAGCTATCATGATCTGATTGTATCCCAAGAATTCATCCATTAGTGATATAATCTCATGTCTTGTCATCATATCCACGATCATGTAAATTTTTGGAAGTGGAAAATCATCCTTTGGACACGCTTTGTTTAGATCTCAAAAATCCATATAGATGTGGATGCCCCCAGTGGGCTTTGAAATAGGTACAAGGTTTGAGACCCACTCTAGATAATTGATCGGTCATATGAACCCTACATCTAGGAGATTTTGTAATTCCATTTTGACCAACAATGCTATCTGGGGATGCATTTTTCTCATCTTTTTTCTGACTGGCTTTGCTTCGGGATATACATCTAGGTGATGAACTACAACATTCAGATCAAGCCCAGGCATGTCGGCATAGGTCCATGTGAATTTTATCTTTCTTTCCTTTAGGAACACAACTAGGAGTTCTCGTTCTTCTATGAGGAGTGACTCGACATAGAATTTTATATGTGGTAGTTCTTTTGTTCCTAGATTGACTGGATTGCACTATTTTTCCAAAACCGCTGACTTCTCTTGATGAATGGCACTAAGAGGAAGATTGAATCCTTCATCATTCGGTGCCTCAAAGAGGTTTTCACTGTTGGATGTGTCCTTTATTTTTACTTTTTTTGGGTCAGAGAATGCCACAGTGTGGTTTTCACTCAAAGACCTAGAGATTATTCTCAATTTTTTGCTTTTGCAACTAAAGGATTCAATAGTTTCCCCGTAATAGTCTTGTGTATCTAGTATGATGTTGAACCTAGCTTTGTGATCTCCATATGGTACCGTATCTCACAATCCCATGAATTTTGAGAGCGCCTCATCATTTTTTAATGTTTCTAGAATTGGTGGTCCTCGTTGGTTGTAATCGATGAGTTGGGGATATACTAGGTTTATTGCATAGGTTTGATGGTCTAACTCAAAATATAGGGTGTTGATCATGAATAGAGAGGAATCTTTGAAAAGCATAGGCAATTCAATTATGGGATCCTTCTCACTACTACACACATTGGTTTTTTCAAAGGTAAAATTGTCTAAGGGTAAACCTATAGATACTGGTAACTGAAGGGTGGTTGCCAATAGCTGAGGGGGAGTTTTGACTGCTTTAATGAGGGGAATTCTGCTATGTATGGTTATACTAAGAGGGGTACATCCAAGGCCAAGATTTTTCATGCGCTTCTCAACAATGATAGGTTCCAATCATCCATTGTTGTTTTTTCCAAGACTTTCATTCCTATTATAGCCCATGCCCAACATTAATTGAAGTCCTCTATTAGCATCATCAATAGAAAGGGTCGGTACAGATCTTTCATCTTGATAGAGGAGACTGGATGTATCTCTCTCATCCACCACTTCGTGGCCTAGATCCCCCAACTTCTAAATTGGGAGGGATCCACTCTAAAGGTTTGAGTTGTTGTATTGGCAGGTTGTGGTTGTCCATGGGATCTAGGGGATTGAGGTAATTCCCCTACCACAAAGGCTCCCTTCTTCATTTTGTAATATCCACACCCATTGTCTTGGATAATGACCTTGATTTTGGATATATCAGGAATGGTGGGTGTCTTTGTCCCAGAAGTAGAGGCAATGTTAGATGGGTCTATAGATAGAGTTGAAGGGCCTTCATCATTCTTTGGGACTTGGGATATTGTATAGTATTTTTCTTCCAAGTTTTTATAGTAAGCAAAGGGCTCAGGATCATCGTAGATCATGACCTCTTGATTTTGATATGAGAACTTGATGCACTAATGGAAGGTTGATGCAATTTCCTGCATCCCATGGATCCATGGATGCCCCAGGAGGATGTTATAAGGTAAATCAAGGTCTAGGACCTGGCAGGTGGTTTCCATAATGGCTAGCCCTACTTGAATAGGGAGTTGGATAGTTCCCTAAGACACTCTTTCTTGGTTATCATAAGCTCTAATTGTGATGCTCTTACCTTTTTCAATGGAGTTCTCAGAGAATCCCAAATTATTTATGAGCTTGAGAGAACAAATGTTTAGACCTGCACCCCCATCCACCAAGACCCTTTTGAATTTGTATTTATGAACGAAGACCTCAAGGTGGATTGCATGATTGTGAGATGGTTGGGTGGGGAAGTTCTGATTAGAAAATGTGAGGAGATTTGGGTTGGTAATGTTTTTTATCATAGCTTGGAATTGTTCAGTATCAAGATTGGCAGAGATGGTAGATGAAGCCAATGCTTCCTCAAGGATTTCTCTATGGGTGGATGAAATATTTAGTAACTCCATGATGGAGATCTGAGCGAGAGTTATTTTCAACTGGTCCAAGACATTATAGCCATTAGGAGCAGATTTTGGATTTGAGGTGGGTGCCCTAGGTGGCTGTGATGACCCAACAATGGTGACTTTTCTGTTGTGTGTGGTGAATCCACAATCATCTTTGGCACCTTTGATGTTAACAACAGTGACCCATTCGTCAAGATGTGACAACATGATCATACACATGGTTCACATTGGCATACTTTTGTTTTCCTCTATTATTATCCGGCATCGGATTTGTGTATATCTTAAGGTTTTGATTTCTAGCTGGTTGTTCCACATTTATGATCTTTTCATCAATGAGGTCTTGGATTAAATTTTTCAACTTCATACAATTGGTTGTTGTGTGCCCCTTAATTTTATGAAAATCACAAAGGTAGTTTTCATTGTACCATGGTGGTTTCACTTGGGGCTCTTGATAATTCTCATAGGTGGGGATTTTGATGATATTCTCATTTACCAGTTTCTTGATGACAGATTCAACTGATTCCCCAAGGGTTGTGAACTTCCTCTTGGGGTGATATTTGTTTCATGGAGGTGGTCCCCCTTGATTATTCAAATTTTTGACTTGATTATTGGGTAGTGTTTGTGATACCACATTGGTTTGTGTGTTGTGATTTTTGTTTTGCGATTGTTGATATGTTTGGGTGTTCTATTTTGGAGTACTGATTATGACCTTGGCATCAACCACACCGTCATTAGTGACGTTCTTGTTTTTCGCCCATGTGCGAGGTTTTTCATTATAGCTAGTGGAAAGGCGGTTGTCTTGATGTTCTAGATATGTGGGTGTCCCCCCTTGTGCAATAAGGGCTTGTTCGATGGTGAGCACCTTAGGGATCAATTGGTCGTAAGTGGTGATACACTACATTTTTTGATGAAAAGTCAAGTTTTTCTCAAGATTGGAAATGATGGTGCAAATTTGTTGCTCTTCCGGCATGGCCCACTTGCTCCTATTGGCCTTGGATCACCATTGTTGTAGGAAGGAAGTGAATGATTCCCCCTTACCTTGTTTGAGCATAGATAGTTCCTCTAGACTAACATCCATGCCAATGTTGAATGCATAATTCTTTATGAATATGTCTATGATCTCTTGGAACCTTTTGATGCTAGTAGGTAAGTGAGAGAACCACTCCATGGCAGGGCCAGCCAATCTTTGAGGGAATAGCCACATCAAATACGTATCGTCATATTTGACTTCCATACAATGTACTTGGAATTGCCTGATGTGATCCTTAGGGTTTCCCAGCCAATGATATTTGTCAAATTTAGGGATTTCAAAACCCTTTGGGAATGGTACCATTGCCAGGATCCTATCAAAAGGATAAGGGCATAGATTGTTTGGTGTCTTTTTTGTTTTCCCTGATTGGAGATCGAGCACTTGCTACGAGAGCAATTTGATTTGTGTTGTCACATCATCTTGCAGGTTAGGAGGTGGAGTGAATGTGTTATGAGGTGGTTGAGGTGTTGGAGTGATAGGTGGAGTGTAAGGTATGTTGGTGGGAGTTTGTTGCAAGCTCTGTAGTGTGATTAAGGCTTGTTGATACACCTGCATTTGATTTTGTGCCAAAAACACTTATTGTTGGTCTTGTTGTTGACATGCCAACAAAGTTTTTTGTTGGTCTTGTTGTTGTTGTGCCAACAAAGCTTGTTGTTGGGATAGTAATTGGTATGCTTCTTGTTGCACTTGATACTATTGTAGGGCTTGTTGATATGCTTGTTTCTAAGATGCTTGATGTTGCACTTTTTGAGCTTGATATTGGGCTTGAGCTTGAGCCTATGCTTGTTGGATTTCCTGTGCATCTTGGGCAGCCTATGCGGCTTGAGTGGATTGAGCAGCTTGAGCTACTTGGGTGGATTTTTTTTGTTGTAGTAAAGCTTGAGCTTGGGCAGCCTTTTGTGCTTGTTGTGTCGCTAATTTTGCTTGCACTTGTTGGGCAGCTAGTTGTGCAGCTTGTTGATTTTGAATTTGCTGAAGTGCCTTTTGATAGGCGACTTGTTGATCTGTTTACAATGCGATGCTAAAGGAGTTTGGCATGTTGGGTTTTGGTGGTGGTGGTGGTGGATTAGGAATAGTGTTGGTTGTTGTGATGAGAGGGACTATTTTATTTATATTAGGTGTTTGTGTGGTGGATGGTGCGATTGATATGCTTGGTCCTTTGAAGACCATTTTTGAGATACTTGGGGGATGGTAGAGGATGTGTTAATTGTTGGGGTTGTTTGAATGGTTTCCACCTATTGTTGCTATATAGATGGCAAGATGGTAGGATTCGGTATGATGTTTTGATTTATGATTGGAGGGTTGTTCAAAATTTGTTGATTGATGGTTGGTAAAGGGGGAAGGCCCAACCCAATGGGTGGTGTGGATGTTAATGGAAATGGTGGAAGCAGTGGAAAAATGGGTGGTGTATTCCCTTGGAGGAATGATGATGATGATGATGATGATGATGACGGATCAAAGATTCCTCCTGATCCAAATAATCTACCTTCTCCTTGTGAGGTCATGGGAGAGAGGTTTGTGTATTGAGAGGATATGTCGGTGTTACATGAAAAGAGGATGGGTTGGAGGGATCATGAAATGTGAGCGAAACGTATGGGTGCAACAGATTCAATGGGATGGATTGACCGAGTATGGTATTTGCATCCAAATCTTAGTTGTTCACCAGGGGATGTGTTTGAAGTGCATGAAGCAATTAGCTTCTCTTGTTGATAATTGGTTGAGTTGGAGCAATGGATGATGTGATTTGCGAGATGCTTTGAATGATGTTTTGAAATAGAGGTGTGGATGAGATTGGGGACATGATCCCAAGAGGCTTCTCCACAATGGTGCTAATGTCATAATCAAAAGGGATTATATCCCCTTCTTTTTCCAATTCAATCATGTATTGGGAGGGATTGAGCCTCATCATGGTATTGACAATTTTATGAGTTTCAAGATTTTGAACCATTTCAAGGAATTCATCTTGTGTCATCCCTAAGACATTATTGGTGATGTCTTCCACTTGACCTTCCTCTTGAGGATTTTGTGATGGTAGAGGAAGATTGGTTAGGGGATTGCTTGATCCAATCAGATTCATTTCAGGAGTGGTTTGGCTCAAGTCACTAGAAGTTGATGTTTCTTTGTTGGTTTCCATGTTCTTATTGTGTTGCAATCTAGTTTGCACCATAAAATAGGGGTCAATTTTCAAGAATATGTGAGATGAACCTCTAATTCTTTAGATTGATCTAACTTTAGGCACAAAAGAGAAAATCTAGGATGATTATGGATCAAAGTGTGATGATGAGACAAATTAAAGGTGGATGATGTGAATGATTAAACTCTTGATAAATATTGAAGGACATGCTAGACTTTGGGACTTTTTAGATTTTGATTTGATTTGTTTTGGTTTAGTTTGATTTGATCTCGACCTTGGCTTGATTGGATTTTGGTTTTTATAGTGAAATCATAAACTCTAATAAGTTGTATGTTGTCCTAGAGTAGACTTGTACACAAGATTATAACTTGACTAAGTGTGTAAAGAAGGATTCATCTGAACACCCCTAGTCAAACAAGATGATTTTGGTTTGATTTTCTTTTTTGGATTTCGGATAATGAACTTATAAACCTCAAGATGTTGGATGTTATCAAGGGGTAGACTTGTTCACAAGGATTGATAATTTGACTAAATATATGGAGAAGGATTCATCTACACACATCCAATCAAACAAGATAACTTGGATTTTCCAAAAGTCTAGCATGAATTATTTCTTCAAGATTTCCAAGAGTTGTTGGTGAGGTGATTTTGATTAATGTTTGAGGGATGGATGAGAATGTTGACTTTGATCCTAGATTAGACCTAGATATAGCTCCCTTCTATAAGACCTTAGTATTGAAGAACATGATTGGTACTCCCTATGTGAGAGATGAAAACTTTTGAAAGAGACTTGGATTTTGTTGGCAATAAAATTCATACAAATTAGGATTGTTCTTTGATGCACATTTGTAAAAGCTGAAGGTCAATATTTCTCTAAATTAGTAAAGCATAGACAAAAATTTCTTGTGATCTTTTTTACTAAGACCTTTGGACTTTGTTTTTCGGATTTTGATCTTTCGGGAAATCATTTGGGATAGTACATGTGTGGGGTTCAATTTTTTCTTAGCTTTGCTTAATGACTTCCTTTACCACAAACAATTCTTGATTAGGTTTTTCAAACTATATTTCTAATGTCCTAACTTCTTCTCATCCCACAAAGTCCATTATGTGGGAATCAATGAAATCAAGGCAATAGTTTCCTAATGTTGAATTTAGTGAGAAAAAATTAAGATATAAATCCAAATACTTAGAAGCCTCTAGGGATGAAATCCCTAGGGCAAGCAAGAGCACTTGGATTTTTCAAAGGTATTTGTTCCCCCTGAAGGGTTTGAAATTTTGAAGATTTAGTGAATGTTTGTTTTCAAGCGTTTTATATCCAAAAAAAGTATTTTGATTCCAAAGTGATGCACAATCCTAGGATAAAATAAGACAATATTTGTTGAGTTCCCACTTGGATAAATCTAGCTACACTTACCCTTAGTGGATGATTAGATACTTGAACACATTGGCTCCCCTTCATGGCACACACTTCTTAGGTCAACCAATCATCAGTACCCATGAAACTCCCATGGCATACTTCTTATCTCTACCAAGAGCCGTAAAAATGTGGGACGGCTTCAGAATGATTATTCTTGTACCAACAAATAGATTTAAGGATTTGGGCCTTCTAAACAAAAGGTTTTAATGTAGCCATTCCGTTCATGGGGGATCATCCATACAACAAGAGACCATTGTTTCCCTTCTTGTCAAAACAATCCTCATGATACTTGAACTTTCCTCAAGTACCCACACTTATATACCGGTTGGAAGTCACTTGGCTTTAGCGTGTTACCAGTTGGGTTGTTCCCTTGGGGTGAGTAATTTTTACCACCAAGGTAGGCCCTCTAAAGATTAAAAAAAAGTGAGTAAGCACATCCAAAGTTCAATCAATCTTTGTTGAGAAACAAAGAGAGAACACTCGCGATATACTCCACTCACATTAGCAAGATTTTGTTCAATTTTAGGAACCCAAATTAAAATGTGGAGGTAATCACTTACACAACTTAATATCTAAAAAAAGGATATTGATTCTCAAGATCATTATGAGGCGTGAGAGAAGTGCATACATCTTTTTAATGATATTAACTTGCAAAAGAGATTACAAAACAAAGAATACACATGTTCATTTTAAAACCATAAAGCAATGATATGAATTATTTTTAAGCACCAACTTTGAAGTGTGAGATTTGTTTGTTCATTTGTTAAGTCCAAAACAAGATCTAGTAAGTTTCCTATGGTTCTTTTTAATCCCTTTGTTTTGTTCTTTTTAAGCCCAAACCAAATTTATTGAGTCCTAAAAAGCAAGAAGATAACAAATCCTTAGAAAAGGGATTATGATTTCTCCCTAAAGTGTTTAAAAAAACTTGATACAATGAGATGATGATGTCATAAAGAACTCTTGGTCTTGGTTTCCTTCATTCACTTTTGATCAAGCCAACCTACAAAAACGGGTTAATACTATAGAAACAGAGGCCAAAAACCAATTAGAAGTCAAAAACATCCAAAAAGAAAAAAGCACATGTTGAAAATAATTTGAAAACTGCCTTTTACCCAACTCCAATGGTGTAATCTGTAGTTGTGGTGCAGTTTGAGGAAGTCAACGGTGCTATATAGCGCCACTGAGACTGGTAGCAACACTTTGCAAAAAAATAGTGAGTGTGATTGCAGCGCTATTTCAATTAGCGATAGAGTTTGGAATTTGGTTGGTCGGCATCACAATTTGAAATTCAATTTTTTTGGGTGGGAAGACTTCAGTGACGTAGTTTGGAGTTTGAAAGCATTGCAATATGGCACCACTGCACTAATAGCAGTGTAGTTTGATGGCTAGTGGTGCATTTTCCTTGTAGACAACAAAATTCAACAAAAAACCATAATTTTTTTTAGGAAAACATGTTAATTTTCTTCACATTCGCCCTCCTTTTAGCGCCAAAATGTGAATGGTGATCCTAGACCCGCACATACATATAATTAGCTCATTATGCAAGTTAGAAAAAAAATTCCCCATGAGATTCATTTGAAACATAAAAATGAGAAATGAAATGAAGAACACAATAACAAAGCTTATTAAACCCTATTCAAATGAACAAACTCTCAATCCCATGGGAGAATTGGTGCCATTTTGATGTGGAAAATGGCCCTTTCCCAATTCCTTGCAAGCTTGATGATCAATGTTGAAGATTTGATGCTCCTTGGTGCAATTTCTCCATGACCTAGCTATGAAAAATATGAAAATGGATGTGAATGGATGACAATTGCTCAAAAACTTGAAGATAATGATGTTGCATGAAGTTGTGGATCCAAAATTCAAATAAGAGCCTCTTATAAATAGAAGAGAATGATGGAGAAAGAGGAAAAAGGGATGAATGTGGGACAAAAGACCAACCAATAGGAAGATACCACTTGTCAACATGTGATTGGAGGAGGAATGAGCACATTTTGATGAATGTGCAAATAAATATGGTTAGGTGGAATTTGAAATTTGTGAAATGAAAAGTTGGAGAGAGAGAGGAATGGAGTAAATGCCACTTGGCATAAGGAAAAGGACATGTAAGAGGCTTTCAATGCCCTGTTGGATGTACTCATCCCTTTTGGAGGGATTTTTGAATTTGAGGAATATTCCCTTATTGATGCCAAGTTGAGAGAAAATAGAAGAATTTATAAATCAATTAAATTGACTTTACTTGTGCAAGTTGCAAAATCTAGAGGATTTGATGGATTAGGATTAGGATTAATTAGGATTTGATTAATTTAGATGTAGATTAGCTGATGTGACAATTTGATTTAGATTTTTGGATTAATTTAAATCAAAGTTGAGAGGAATATGAATTTAGATTTAATTAAATAAAGTTTGATTTATTTAATTAAAGAGGGTGGTACTAGATTAAATCAAATAAAGATTAATTTGTTTAATTTAAAGGAGATGACTTTAGAGATTAATTAAATAAAGTGAATTATTTAATTAAAAGGACTATAGGATTAACTAAACAAAATGATTTATTTAATTAATAGAAGTGGATGACTTAATCAAATAAATTTGATTTATTTGATTAAGAGATGAAATATGATGAATTTAATCGAATAAAGATTATTCAATTAAATGACTAGCCAAGGAGATGATTCAGGACGAACTAGTGTTAGTAAGATGAGGATCAAGTGTATAGGATCAATCTATATATTTTTCGTGTTTAAAATAGGCTGCAATTTATACCTTATGTACTTTTAAATGGTTTCTTTTTTAGAAAATATTTCCATGGTGTGTTTCTAAGATGCATAGAGGCTTATCAAGTTGATAGATTTTTACATGATTTTCATGAAGGATCAACTGGAGGAAATTTCTCACCAAGAGCTACAGCTCTTAAGATAATGAGAGGAAGCTACTACTCACCTAGTTTGTTCAAGGATGCACATTCATGGGTGAGGAAATATGAGGAGTGTGCAATATTTGCAGGAAAAGAGAAGTTGGCAGCCCTTCCATTGCAACCAATTTTGGTTGAACAACCTTTCATGAAGTGAGGTTTGGATTTCATTGGAGCCATAAATCCTCCTTCAAGTGTTGGCCACAAGTGGGTGCTCACAACCACTAATTATTTCTCAAAATGGACTGAAGTTGTGGTACTTAAGGAGGCTAATGAGACAACTATTCTGAAATTTTAGGAGTTGATAGCAAGGTTTGGAGTTCCTGAATCAATAGTTTCAGATAGTGCACTTTCTTTCATAGGAACTAGAATATCCAATTGTGCTGTCATAAATGGTGTTTATCTGAAAATATCTTCTAATTACTATCCTCAAGGCAATGGACAAGTCAAGTCAATAAAAAAGAACCTTCTCAGGATTATCAAAAGAGCTATGGAAGGAAATCGGAGGGCTTGGCATACTAAGTTGAAATCAGCCTTGTGGGTTGATAGAATTACTCCAAAGAGGTCAATAGGACTATCACCATACATTTTGGTATATGGAAAGGAGGCAAGGTTTCCTATATCCCTTGAACTTCTAGCCCTTGATCTAGTCCATCAGCTTGATATGATTGAAGAGGAACCTATGACAACAAGATTGGCTCAGTTAGTTGAGCTAGAAAAGACTAGAGGTGAAGCAATGAGGAATATAGAGAAACAACAAGCTCAAATGAAGAGGTCATTTGAGAAGAAGGCATCCCCAAGAATATTCAAGGAAGGTGATATAGTGTTGAAGTGGGATGAAATTAAAAGAAAACCTAGAAAGCATTCCAAGTTTGATGCATTTTGGAGTGGGCCTTACATTATTTCTAAGTGTAAACAACATAATTTCTTCCAATTGTCTAAATTGGATGGTGACATGGAGCCAATCCCAGTGAATGGGATTCACCTCAAGCATTGCTTGAGGTATGATCTAAATTTGTACATATTTAAGCAAGTTGTAGGTGTCAAATAAGTGTTGTTGCACATAGATTAAATTCATTTTTCTTTCCCTAAGTGTTGTTCTAGATAGTTGGTTAGTTTGCTCTAAATTTTGGAGGGGGTATAACAAAAGTGCTTTGTTTTCACTCATTATAGTTCAATTAAATAGATATCCTCATTCATAACATAGAAATGAAAGTTCAATGTCATGAACAATAAATATTTACTTAATAGGGCTATAATGAGTTGAAGTTGTGTTATAATGAGTTACAACAATGTGAAAGGACTATTTACCAAGTTTTCAAGTCAAAAGGACAAAGAGAGATTGACTCCATGCCCAATGGATAAGAAAGGAAATTAATCTTATTTTTTTAGCAAGCAAACACCCTTGGGAAGTCACCAAAAATGTTACTAATTTTTAGCTTCTTGCTTAAATTAGTGAAGTTTTAAAGAGCAATTATTTGGTGGGGTATGAAATTTTTGATGTATAGAAAACCCAAACAACATCTACTTCTTGAATGAAGGATTTTAAAGAACTGGTTTATCAGAGTTATGCAACAGTGACAGTAAAATTATAGTTCTGGAATAAAGAATGTGAAAATTTTCATTTCATCTTGGTTACAAAACATATGCTTCAAACAATTTTATTTAGTTATTTCATATTATGTAACTGAAAGAAAGTTCAAATGAAGATACACAAGTCTTTACATGATATGAAATAGCTAATATATTAAAAGAAATATTTATGTAATCCCACACAAGTTGTTGGAGTAATTGTTCTATCATATATAAAATAGCAAGTAATTACAAGGAAAAGAAGAAGCATAAAATCATATATGGGACCCATCATTGCCTGGTGAATGATGAATCTCATTATTGAAGGTTGTCCCAGCTTTGTTTAAGTTGTCTAGTTGTTGCTCCTAGAAAGAAATCTGCGAGGATAGGAGGTGTTACAGCTTAGGTTACCATACAAATTTCATGCATTTCTAATCAAGGAAATACTTGTTACTTTGTAACTGATCAAAAAAAGTAAAATGGACACTAGAATTCAAAATATCCAAAAGAAATCGTCAGATTCACTATTTCTATCTAACTTGTTTTCTTGTTGTGCAGATATAGGTCAAATCTTTGTTACCGGTTCATCTGTTTACAACATGTGGGTTGAAATGTGGCTCCTGCAAGGGTTGAGCCTAGCATGTTGTTCTTTTATGATGACATATCATTAAGACAGTAGATTTTTCTTTCCTACAATATTATTTAGAAGGTATTTATCATTTATAACAGTGAGTTGTTGAAGTTCATTGTCACAAATAATCAATACATACTAAACAAGATTGCAGGAAAGAGGTGAATCTAGTCTCAGAACAAGTAAATAAATGTCATGTGCAAGGAAGATCACATGAACATGAAGGCATCATCAGAAAGTATAGTGATTATTGTTTACAATGAAAAAACAAAAGCAATGAAGTATAATATTATTTAATTCATATAAAAGTTATTTTTTCTGTTACATAGTGTTCTGTAAGCATTCAAAGAGAATAGTGGTCACAATGGTCATTAAACAATCACATGTAGGCATAAAACTCAAAATTCAAAGATATGCTACATGACTGTCATGATGGAAATGATATTACAATCAATGCAAGATATAGGAGTGATTTTTGGCAGTTCTTATAATTGATTAAGTAGAGATACAAGATTATGAATAGACAATCATAACTCTTGAACAATGCCTCATTAGAAGTAGTGGAATAGAAAGAAAAATCTTCAAAGGTAGTAATGTACAATATCATAGTTAAAAGAGCATCACCAATGAATATGTAAAACATAAACAAAATGACACTTTCATTTTTGTTGTCCCTGGTTGTTTAAGGTATGCAAAATATAAATAACAAGATACGTACATTTTCAAAATACATTGTTTGCAATTATAAGGGGATACTATTATAAATAAATGAGAGACAACAATGTATCATTTGCAGTGCCTTTATACCATGGAAATAAATATAGAGTGATAAAGAGCAGTCATATACAATATCTCTTATACACAGAAAACAAATAAACTTAAGTGAAATAAAGAAAGAATAAGAAGGTTGAAACCTTACATGTGCCATATATTTCCCTTGTCTCTTTCAAAAAATATAAAAGAATCATCTCTTTTATATGTTCAGAAAATGGAGAATTCCCATGGCTTCAAAAATGTAAATTTCATCAAGCATAGATATAGAGCCTATGAAGAACCAAATACACAGATGAAGGAAAGGAAGCCATGACTATAAGGCATAGAGAGCATATGAAAATCAAGTGTTTCACTTATTATGAGTTCAAACTAAACCATCTTTTGCAGAAATAAAGAAAGAATAAGGTATGGCGGCATGTATAAAGGAAAATTCAAAGAATGTCACTCATTTCTCCTAAAGAAGTAACTCCATTATTTTGTTCAGAGAAGCTCGAATCGAGCTTATTTTTAGTTATGCATAGATTGAGAAGCAAAGAACTCACCTAAGCTTTTGTGTGGAGAGAAACTAATCAAAAGCCTATGTGGAAATTTCTTTCAAATGTTTAGGAGGGAGGCGTCCATAGCAGAATTGAATACAAATATAGAGCAAAGTAAAAGAGAATTCATCAGAATTTTACCATGCCCTAGCCAAGAAAACTTCAAATGGTTTCAAAAAATGGAGAAGATTTTCGAAGTTTGTATCATGAAGCACTTACCACACATTTTCTGCAAAAATTCTTCAAGAGAATCTTCAAAAAAAGCAACAAGAGATGCAGAGATTTACATTCAAGTCCAAACCCTATGTTACTCATAGCGGCGCCCATCAAAGAGTGAAGTTTCTAGAAATTTGAAAATGCAAAAAATGAATTAAATGTATAGAATAGTCACGGCTTTTGTGTTATGGTTTTGAAACCCTAAGAAAGGCCAACAAAAGTAAAGGTATTTTTATTTGTTGTTTTAAGCTTTATTTTTCATAAATTAATGCCACACCATTATTCCTTGTAATTCTTTTTAGCATGCAAGACTAAGTCAAAATTAGTCTTTTGTATATTCCTTTTCAAATACTCCTTATATCATGCATCCAATTTTAAAATTGTAAGACTTTCTTAAAAGTGATGGAGATATAAATCACTTTAAAATATTATTTATTGATGCAAAGATAAACATGCTACATTGGTTTTCAAAGAGATACTCAAAGAAAGGGTTAATTGAAGCTTTGAAGTTTTTGCATGCATCTAGGAGGTAGTTGAGGAGATTTTGAAACATGTGGAGGAAAAATAGGAGATTTAGTCACTTAATTGGCAGTTGAGCTTCAGTTAAGAGTCCAAATGGATGGAGTATGAGTCAAGGAGGATATTGAGTCACTTAAACACCATGTTTTTTGCAATTTCAACCCCTTTTTTGAGGGATTTTCAATTATGCACGACCCTTTTGGTTGTTTTCAGATTCAGAACTCCTTATACCCATTTGGAAGAGTCTTCTTTCAATCAAGTGCCTAGTTTGAGGGAGAAGACAACACATCAAGCCAATTGGATCCAAAATTCAAAATTCAAATTTTTGGAGCCTTTTGTATAAGTCCTTTTCTTTTCTCATCTTCTCTCTTGTTATGAGTTTTCTTCATTGTTGTTGCAGTAGCATACATACTTCGTAACTCATTTCTTATGAGTTTTTTTAGTACTTTTAATCAATTTTACAGATTTGGAATGAAAATATCTCCTGATATTCAATAAAGTAGTTCAGTTCCTTCTCAAATTTGTTTTGTTCAAGCATTGTATGTGAATGTTTTGATTTAAATATTGTGATTTCCATCAAAAAATCCTTCATTTTTATCTTATTCCTTCAGTGTTTAGTTCAAATGTAGCATTTTATAGTGTAGGTCATTGATTCTGTATCTTTTTTTGTTGAATGTTAGTTATGAAAACATCACTGTTTTCTTTCAAACAAACTTCAAAGATTGAAACCTTTCATATCAATCATATATGCAAAACATATTAACTTGAGTTGTGAACGCTTTCAATTTCATTTGGTGAGTTGTTTTGTGAGTTTTAAAAGTAGATGCAAGTCACTTTCAGTTGGTGAATTACCCCTTAGTATAGCTTTTAGTTTCTACAACATCCTTCTTTCCCTTTACCCATCAAAATCAGTAGTTCTTAAAGATACATTCGAAGGGAGTCAACCCATAATCTGGAGGTCTACTCTCACCATAGGATACCCACATCCTGAGAGTAGTCCCATGTTGCATGTGATTAAAGATTTTTCAGCTTATTATTAGATGAAAATCCCTGTGACAACATTAACATGTCTATATTTTGCCCCTCTTTGATACAATGTACTAGTTGGTTTGTTTCAAAAATTCTATTTTTAAGATCAAGTTTTTTTTTTGAAAAAACTTTATGGCCCACTATGCCTTGACATTTAGTGGGATGATGGTAGGACTTTGTGTTGCCCCCTCGAGAGGTTGACCAAAAATTTCAAGCTTTGAGGCTAGGCTCTTAACACTATTGTATTTCAGTTTTGATGTTTTCAGATGAAATGTTATATCAATAAGTGCTTTGTTTCTCATTTTGATGCTTCCTAGAGCTTTTAATTTAACAGTAGGAAGGTTCCCTAAGTGAAATTAGCGTTTCCTAGATGAAATTAGGGTTTTCTTGAGGCATTATATAGGTAAATAGTCTTCAAATTGGCTCATTTGTGCTTTTATCTTTTTACTACTTCTTGTCTTTGGATTTCCTATTCTATCAGTTGTTGAGGAACAATTCCAAGATTTGAGGGTGCCCCACATCATTCTAAGCTTGTTTGGGAGTTTGGATATCCTTTAGGCATTGGTGGCCCAGTATGTGCCTTCTCTCTTTTCACTTTTGTCATTTTTTTTCTCATTATGAGTGTACAAAGTTCTTACAGTCAATAGCATAGTGTTTGTGACTCCTACATAGTTGCATCATTTTTCATGCCTTTGCCTTGTTAGAACCTTGTACTTGACTTAAAACTACATAGTTACCTAAAAAATGCACCCTTGTTTCATGCACTTGACTGAAAACTATGCAGTTGACTGAAAACTATGCCCTTGTTTTTGTGCCTTTGACCTAAAACTACGTACTTGCCTGAAAACTAAGCCCTTGTCTGGTGTTTATTGAGCATTTGCTCAAGAACCTAGCATTTGACTTCTCCATATATTTTTTATTTTATCATTTGTTCTAAACCCTAACATGTGTCTGTTTGTCATCCTAAATATCATTTTTCATCATTCTCATCTCGTTTTGTGTTGCTTTACATGTTTAGAGTGAAACCCTAACATCCTAGTTTATAACGATTGCAGGTGAGTCTCACATAACTTATGATGAGAGAGAGATGTCATAACCACTTGTTCAATTTGATTACCCTTTTTGGTGTTTTGGAGTGGGACTTCCTTGATGCTATGGGATTATGTTATATTTGTTATATGCCTCTAATTAGGACTCATACAATGATGATGACTGCACTTGTGGAGAGGTGGCACTCTGAGATGTCCTCCTTTCATTTGCCTATAAGGGACGCTACTATTACTCTTGAGGATGTTTGGAGGATACTTTTTCTTCCCATTCATGGTGAGATCGTTACTTATCATGTTCGATGAGGTTCCTACAGTATGCAGTGTTTGTTAGGTGTTGCACATTTAGATGTACGCAATACCAGAGGTTGATCTATCCAGGTTTTTAGATAGTACAAATCATATTGTACTTGTCCTTTGCGGTCTAGTATCAGGATTAGTTGTTCCACAAAGATAGGTCCCAGTCAATCAAGAGGATTTTTCCTCCAGCTTATCCTTGTACGTTTATCCATCAACTCTTACCAAGTCTATTACATCATAAACATCATCATCCACTCCTAAGGTCAAGATCCAATATAAGGGTTGTGGAGAATACAACATGAAAGAATCCTATTGTGTCAGTCAAATGGCTCCTCCTAATTCATATGGTCTACCCATAGAAGATAGGATACAATCAATAGTCATGTTCCATGTCCCTCCTACAATGACATTAACAAAATGGGGAGATTTAAGTAAAGAAGATATAGACCAAGATGAAATCACCTTGTGGTTTTACAAAGAAGACAATGAATACCCTCCACCGTCTATTCAAATATCTAAGGATAAATATGGAAAAGGCTTCATGATAATGCAAAGTAATGGATATGATGGGAATAGTGGGTTAGGACTGCATCAAAATGGAAGGACTGAACCAATCATTATCTCACCATGACCAAAAGGCCTAGGGCTAGGGTTTCAATCGATTAGAATTGGTATTCCTAGTACTTCATCATCATTACAAGAGGAAGTAAGTTATTTTGAAGATATCAAGATATCTCATGAACCACTTGACCCAATTTATGATAAATCCCCTAACTCAAGAGACTATGAATGGGATTCTCTTTCCTCTACCAGCATGTTGAACCTAGATAACCTATTTCGCAAACTTGATAAAATGCTACAACCCACACCAATTCCATCTGGCCCATGTCCTAAAAATTCCTTGTCTAAAGAAGAATGGTATAAGCATTATTATTGGAAAACCCTTGATCCTACCACTTGGGCACTGAATGAACCATCTTCTGACAACCTAGCCCTTACAGTAGTCCCACATCAAATTTTACATGTCCAAAGGAAAAATAACAACAAGGAGTTAGTCCAAAACTTCTGGGACCATGTCAACCACTCTATCCTCACCTTGTTAGCCTCCACATTTGATATCTGTGATGATGACATGCCCCTCGTATATCCCCAACTTATCGATTGGGATCAACAAGGTACACCCATCTTAGACATATTCGAGAACGATGAAGCGATAGCTGAGTTCAAGGGACTTCAAGAAGGAACACCTATAGGTGATCATAAAGCTGGTTTTACTATAGACTTGGATGACAAATCATATTTTGGGGAGTCTATTCATACCTCCAGTCACAAAAATGAAAAGAAAAAGAAAAACAATGAAAATGATAAGTCCCTTGGTGAAAACCGAAAGGCACTTTTGGACGAAGAAAGAGTAAAAATAAAGGACGCATCTAAGGGAGAAAACCTCTCTAAGGCACCCAAGGATAGAGATTTGAACATTCTCCTAG
>CM021108.1:293823616-293849678 GCA_007115665.2 Sequoiadendron giganteum
GGATTAACTAATCAAAATGGTTTATTTAATTAATAGAAGCGGATGACTTAATCAGATAAATTTGATTTATTTAATTAAGAGAGGAAATATGATGAATTTAATTTAATAAATATTATTCAATTAAATGACTAGCCAAGGAGATGATTCAGGATGAACTGGTTTTAGTAAGATTAGGATCAGGTGTATAGGATCGATCTGTATATTTTTCTTCTACATTTTTCCCCTCTTTGAAGCAATGTACCTATTGCGCTGGTTCAAAGAATAAAATACCAAGATCAAAATTTTTTTTAAAATGATTTTCCAAATGCCCCACTACTGCCCTAAGTATAAGGATTACGCTGGTATACTACCCCCTTGAGAGATCAAACAAAAATTTGGATTTTGGGTGATCTTGCGAGAAAAGAGGAAAAGCTACCTTACAGGTCCAGAAAGGGTCCAAGATGCTAAAAAAAAATGCCAAATGACCCTCGATTGGGCAAAAACGAGATCGGGGGTCCAAAACCCTAGTTGAACGGCTAAACAGGGTCAAAAAACCCTAACTTTCAAGCTTAAATAGGCTCGAAGGGGTCACTTTCAATTCACTTGCACACCTAGCCCTTAAAAGATTCTTACATTTTGAGCTCTAAGCACTATTCGAGATGGCACAACGAGTGATTCCATGACACGTTTTAGATCGATTGTGAGTGTACCAATGGTCAACAGGCGTAGGACCATCAGTATGTGACCCTTACCAAACTTTTTTTTTTCGTGTGAAATAAATAGGGTCAAAGGTTAACAAATTAAAGTGATGCTATATAGCATCATTGAAAGTGCATAATCAGTGCCACATGACATTAAAGAGCATCACATTTACAAACTACATTGTCGCAACTTAGTTTAGAAATTAGGGTTTAGGGTTCAAAGTCAGCCGCATTTTCAAATTGCGCCGCTGTGATGCAATTTAGAATTTAGGTTTAGGAGCACAGTCAAACTGCAATCCGGTGACATAGTTTGGAGTTTAGGGGGGTCCTAGCGGCATAGTTTGGAGCTTCCAAATAGTGCTACAATTGAAAATTGTGCCACATTTATTGTTTCAATTACGAAAACCTAAAACAAAATCTTGTTTTTTTATGAAACCTGACGTTGTGGCTTTTCTTGTGTGGGAGGACCTAGGGATACTTCATTTGTGGGAGCATAGGTCCCTAGTTCTTAGCAAATTGGTTGGTATGCACGAGCTATTCTAGGAGCACCTTAGGGTGATAGGGTTGTGCTACATCACTTACGTCCCTCTTGTCTGGACACACTTAGGCATGATGACTACCTTGGCAGAGCGATGGCATAGTGAGACATCATCGTTTCACTTGCCTATAGGTGAGGCTATAGTGACCTTGGAGGATGTCTGTCTTATTCTTCGATTTCCCATCCATGGAGAGCGATTGATCTATGATGTGGATGCTAGGAGGGATGCCTGCTTTGAGGTGATGGAGGTTGATGAGATTATTTTTCATTGAGGGTCAGATTGAGCTTGAGCGATATAGGGGCACAGTGCCCACTTTTAGATTGATTGTAGCTGCTATCATTTCAGGTCTCATGGCACCAAATCAGTGTGACTGATATTTCAGGGGTCTTTTTTGGCAGCGGATGCTCCAATGATGAGAGTTTTTTGCATGGGGGCTAGTGATGCTAGCCTCCCTTTACCATGATCTCCATGAGTTTGCATACTTGGATAATAGATCTATCAGGGCTGGGGTCACACTTTTGCATGTCTGGGCCTGGGAGCACATTGCAGTGCTTCACCCATAGGTTACAGTGATTTCCTTAGAGCTAGATGATCATGTAGTCTGGTAATATGGAGTGGCCCTAACTACGTTCACTCACACAGGGGCAGGCGACATCCCTCACTGGAGGAGGGTTATAGATGAGATGACAATGTTTACATGGAGGCCCTAGCTCGACATGCCTACATGGTATGATGATGTACAACTCTTTTTTGTGA
The DNA here is from genome assembly GCA_007115665.2 of Sequoiadendron giganteum. Classification (NCBI taxonomy): domain Eukaryota; kingdom Viridiplantae; phylum Streptophyta; class Pinopsida; order Cupressales; family Cupressaceae; genus Sequoiadendron; species Sequoiadendron giganteum. The sequence goes on from CM021108.1 coordinate 293,825,592, forward strand.
GGTAGGATAGGCTTATGTAGGGGAGAGAGCATACCATGATAGAGAGGTATCTTCCTGATAGAGTGACTTGACAGTTTGGGGATAGATAGGACCATCCCGATGACCAATACGTGGTGATCTTTACACATACTAAGAGGGAGATAGCATGGGCCAGGTCGATCCTAACCAATGAGGTAGTAAAATCATTTAGACAACTGGTGGCTAGGCCGTGGCCTTATGATTAGGGACATGGAGATGCAGGGGTCATACTGGCATATACTACATGGTTTAGACCACCTCTATGATTGACAGATCCAAGAGCAGCACCCCTACGATGGAGGCCCAGAGGCAGATCGGCAGGGCGAGGGTGGAGATGGGGAGGCAGAGGAGATAGAGATGGGGATGGGGTTAGAGGAGGATATGGGCCACCTCTAGGATAGAGGGATCAGATACCTAATGATGGAAAGAGAGAGGTCTCGAGGGACCACCAGTAGCAGCCCCTACCACCACCACCACCACCTCAGCCATATTAGAGAGACACCCTAATACAACAACTGAAGGCCCAAGTACAGGGTTTACAGGCACAGGTACAGGCACTGACTTCCAAGAGGAACCAAGATAGGTCTGAGTGAGATCAGAAGATAGGTCAGAAATGGTAGCTATAGAGTATGGCCTCCGCTTCTCAGGGCAGGAAAATATTGACACGGATGTACCACGAGGCTATCCATGAGGCAAAGTATTATAGGCTTCACTATCGACAGGTTGTACCCAGCAGGGGCCCGAGTACCAAAGTACTCACAGCATATAGGCATGAGGCAAGTTGAGGATTAGGCTGAGAGACAAGTGGGGGAGGGTAGCAACCAACAGGGGCCACCATGATACTTTTTTTATTGACATTATTCTTTGAGAGCCATGGGCTCCATTTTTTGATAGCCTCAATTGTATTGTATACTTGATTCATACACACATTTTGATCTTGATCTTTGTACCATGACAATTACATATTTGATGATATATATATATATATGATATGGTTTGATTCATTTATGAGATGTGTTGTATTTTACTTATGCATGATGGATGTATGCAGATGTTTATTGATTCTCATGGTCATGGATGCATTTCTTTTTGTATATTTTCTTATGCATTTGATAAAAATGTGATGATGTATATTATGATATGGTGATGCAAATGTATGCTTATGAGATGCTTAATAAACCTGTATGATATGTAAACACTTTTGATACAAAATGATTATGATGATGTATGATATGAAATGACCTATGACATGCAATGATTCATGATTATGCATTGTGGTTTATGAATGTAATGGTATAAATGCAATGATATGAATGTAATTATTTAAGATGATGTGATATGTAATGCACATGATTATGATGATGATGTGAGATGATTATGCTTTTATACTATGTGATATGATATGCCTATGCAATGATTCCCATTTTATAATGATTCATGAATGCAATGCTATGATATGAAATAATATGCAATGATATGCAATGATTTGTAATAATATGATAATGTGAGATGATTATGACATGATTTATGAAATGAAAATGATTATGATACATAATGATATTATTATGATGGGATATGACATGAATATGTAATGATTTATGATGTTTGATGATGATGATATTATAGTGTATGTGTGATTTATGCAATGGATGATTTAATGATGCCTATGTGATAATACCTTTATAAAATGAATGCAAATTTATGATGTTTATGAGATTTTTTTAGAATAATCAATCTATATTAATGATGAAATTTAGTGCATTTATGTTTCCTATATGATATGATATGATATGCATTATGTTGATGATTTATGGATGCAGGGTGGATGAATTAAGCGATTTTTTTGATTAACTGTCATGGTACCATGTTAGTATGGAGAGAAGATAGAAGAAAATGAAAAGAGGATCCAACACCTACATTATAAATGATGATGATGATGATGATGATGATTTTCTTATCAAGAATTGTGATTTTAAAAGGGACGTTTACCTTATGTTTGATAATACACATAGGTACAATGCATCAAAGTATAAAGAACCAAGATGGTGTTGTACCCAGTGTGATTGATTTTGACTCGACAATCAGACAGGAGTACTCTTGTTCACACCTAGCATACAAAACTTTTTCTAAAATGTAGTTCAAATATTCCAAAAATCTCAGACCAAAACATGGAAAGGCAAGCCTTCCCATGTGGTCAACAAGACATCTAAAACATCTTCCCTACACCTAAACAAAGTACGCATGACCAGGTTATATTACAAGAATATTTAACAAGCACAACAAATAAAAAGATAATGATCGTTGCCCCATTTCTTTCTCTCTAAATCCTTTTGCTTCCAACTATTTTACCAAAGGGTGAAAGCGATGATTGAATTATTATGAATGAGATTATTTCAGGTGAAATCGAGATGAGATGGATGGATTTTTTCAAATATTTGGATGTTTTTGGTATTTTTGAATGTTTTGAGGCTATTTTGGGATTTTTGAGATGTTTTACAAATGTTTTGATTTTTCAGATTTTCTATTTTTTTTATTTTTCTAAGATTTTGACTAAGAGCCTAACCTAAAGACCTATCTTAGGGGTCTAGGGAGTTGATCAATAGATTAGCCTTACCTACGTTATACACACAAAGACCACGTAGTTTGACTAACACAGACTTGATTTATTAACAAGATATGAATAAATGGATTGTCAGTTTATTGTGACGGACTCCTAAAGGACAGACCTAAGGTGTCTCGGGGAATGATCAAAGATCAACCTTGCCTATGTTCAAGCTCAGAGATGACGTAGTTTGACAAGATGACTCCACCTTTGAGTTTTTGGATTTTTTCACATGTTTTGGATTTTTAGATTTTCTAATGTTTTTGGATTTTTGATTTTATAAATGTTTTTGGATTTTGGAGATTTTAAGGAAGACTTCAAGGATATACACGAATCTGATTTGATGCAGGTAAAAGAACATTCCCCCAATGTGATGTGATAGACTACTCTAATATAGGTAGGACAAACTGACCTTAGGAATGTGCCAAGTAGTACTAGGGTAGAATCATGATACAAACATAAGATCAATCTATGATGCGGATGTGAATGGATGGATGGAAGGATGCGATGGATGAATGGTAAGTGTGCAGAATAAGTCATGAAGATCCTAGTGGATGGAGAATACTTTATTTACACAAGGCGCCCGTTTGCTAGGTTTTCACCAAGGTACTTGCCCAAAGTGCCACCTGAAGTGGTTTTCACTAGAAGACGATTTTTTTATCTTTACTATTTTAAATCCTTTTTTTTATTTTTTTTTATTTTTTTATATTTTTTTGTATTTTTGGTTTTACCCTTAAAATATCAAGCATAAAATTTTTGAAGATGAGAGTTGTCCATGGGTTCCTACAAAGGTTCACCTTTGGGAATTGATAGCTAATAAGCCCTTGACTTGTAGCTCATTGTAATGATGAATGGTCCCAACCAGTTAGGTTCAAACTTTCCCTTGCTATCTGGATTTGGCACGTTTTTCTAATTTTCCTTCAGTACCATCTCATCGACTTCGAAGGTCAGAATCTTGATCTTCTTGTTGTAGCTTCTCTTGATATGGTTTTGATAGACTTGCAAGTGGTTTAAGGCATCCATACGACACTCATCTAGTAGTTACAACTCATTTAATCATGAGACCCAATATTCTTCATCTATTATGAGATTCTATAGAGACATTCTCAGGGATGGGAGCTTGATCTTAATGGGGAGTATGGCTTATGATCCGTAGACCAGGGAGAAGGGGGTGGCACCTGTTGGTGTGTGGTTTCTTGTTCAGTAGGCCCATAAGGTGGGATTCAATTACAAATGCCAGTCATGACCAATGCCATTGACTTTTTTCTTGAGGATTTTTAGGATGGTCTTATTGGTAGCTTATGCTTGGCCATTGCCTTGTCGATAATATGGAGTGGAAAAGTGATGTTGGATTTTGAACTTTTGGCATAGGTCACAAACATCCTAATTTTTGAAAGGTGTCCCATTATCTGAGATAATGGCTTGAGGTACACCATATCGACAAATAAGGTAATTCAGGATGAACTTGGATATCTATTTTTCTGTGATATAGGTCATGGGAATGGCCTCCACCCACTTCATGAAGTACTATGTGGCGGTGATGATAAAATTATGCCTGCTAGATGAGGTGGGGGTTATTTTTCCAAAAAGATTGAGCCCCCACTATGAAAAGGGCCAAGGTGTGATAATTGGGTTAAGCTCCTAAGCTGGTGCATGGATGAGATCCCCATGCTGCTGACACTGCAAACACCTTTTGAGATAGTCATGTGCTTCTCTTTCCATTGTAGGTCAATAGTACCCCATCCTCAACAGTTTCTTGGCCAAGGTCATACCGCTCGAATGTGAACCAAAAATGTTGTTATGTACCTTGATTAAAGAATTCAAGCCTTCCTCAATGTTTAGGCAACATAAAAGGGTCCCTTCAATGCTCCTATGGTATAGGGTATCTCCTAGAATGATAAAACAAGATGAATTTTTGACAAAGGCTCTTTTGAGGTTTGGGGTTATGTCGATGGGGAGGACTCCTATTCTCAGGTAAGTTTATATATCATGGTACCAAGGATCACCGAGACCAATAATTTTGCACACAAATTTAGACTCTGGTACCTCGAATGCTGGTACGAGAAGTTGCTCCACGAGGAATTCTTGCTTTGGGATGTTTTGCGAGATTTCTAGGAGTGATCCAATCAATATTCATTGCATCTACTACTCTATTATTAGCTCTTGGTAGTTGTTCAAATGTGATATCAATGAAGAACTCCTTGATAATTTCATCCAACTTCTTGTATGGGGTCAACTTGTCATCGTTTGTTTGATATTCATTGTTTACCTGGTTGATTATGAGTTGTGAGTCCCCATAGACCTTAAGTGCCATGATCTGCCACTACACTATAATTCTCAGCCCTATGACAAGAGCCTCATACTCTACGATGTTATTTTTGCATGGGAATGATAGCTTATATGATTTAGGTATGTAATCCCGTTACAGAGTGATGAAGAAGATTCTTGCTCCTAACTCGTGTTGTGTGTAGGATCCATCAAAGTATATTTTCCAGTGATCTACTACACTAAGGTTGAAGATTGATTCATCAGGGAATTCTAAAACAAGTGGGTTCTCTGCATATATAGGTGCTTTTTCCAACTGATCTATGATTTCTTGTCCTTTAATAGCCTTTCATTCTACATACTCAATGTCAAGCTCCGTCAGGATCATAACCCACTTTGTCATTCATCCTGTGAGAGTTGTTTTGGAAAGAAGATACTTGAGTGGGTCTATTTTTACAATGAGCTTGATATGATGTGCTAGCATGTAATGTATAATTTTATATGCCACAAACATGACTACCAGGTAGGCTTTCTCAATGGGTGTGTAGTTCATCTCATGTCCCACCATGGTTCTGTTGATGTAGTAAATAGCTCTCTCCTTCTCATTTTTGTCGTGTTGTGCTAAGAGAGTGCCAAGGGTTGCTACTATCACTTATATGTATAAGATCAAGGGTTTTCCTAGAATTGGTGGCATAAGAACTGGTGGTGTGAGAAAGTACTCCTTTATCTTTTTGAATGCATGGTCATATTTCTCATCACATTTGTATACTACCCCCTTGTGGAGTAGATGAGAATATGGGATTGCCTTGTCTGCTAGTTGCGCTATGAATCGATGGATGGACTAGAGTCTTCCTTGTAAGCCCCTTAGTAGCTTCAATGTCCTAAGTGCCTCCATTTTGAGGATTTCTTTGACTTTGGTAGGGTATACCTCGATTCCTCTCATGGATACGATGTATCCTAGGTGTTTTCCGATTGTACCCTGAAGACATACTTCTTTGGATTAAGTTGGACCTTGTATTTTTCTAGTCTGTCAAAAATGGAGCTCAGAGATGGTATGTCCAGTCTCATTGTTTCGTTGATTTAGCCAGTATGTCATCCACATAATATTCCATAGTTTTATGGATCATATCATGAAATATGAGTGTCATGGCCCTTTGGTAGGTTGCTCCTACATTTTTCAACCTAAATTGCATCATATTCTAGCAATATGTCCCCCACAGATAAGTGAAAGTTGTCTTGTGTTGGTCTTCCTTAGCTATCATGATCTGATTGTATCCCAAGAATTCATCCATTAGTGATATAATCTCATGTCTTGTCATCATATCCACGATCATGTAAATTTTTGGAAGTGGAAAATCATCCTTTGGACACGCTTTGTTTAGATCTCAAAAATCCATATAGATGTGGATGCCCCCAGTGGGCTTTGAAATAGGTACAAGGTTTGAGACCCACTCTAGATAATTGATCGGTCATATGAACCCTACATCTAGGAGATTTTGTAATTCCATTTTGACCAACAATGCTATCTGGGGATGCATTTTTCTCATCTTTTTTCTGACTGGCTTTGCTTCGGGATATACATCTAGGTGATGAACTACAACATTCAGATCAAGCCCAGGCATGTCGGCATAGGTCCATGTGAATTTTATCTTTCTTTCCTTTAGGAACACAACTAGGAGTTCTCGTTCTTCTATGAGGAGTGACTCGACATAGAATTTTATATGTGGTAGTTCTTTTGTTCCTAGATTGACTGGATTGCACTATTTTTCCAAAACCGCTGACTTCTCTTGATGAATGGCACTAAGAGGAAGATTGAATCCTTCATCATTCGGTGCCTCAAAGAGGTTTTCACTGTTGGATGTGTCCTTTATTTTTACTTTTTTTGGGTCAGAGAATGCCACAGTGTGGTTTTCACTCAAAGACCTAGAGATTATTCTCAATTTTTTGCTTTTGCAACTAAAGGATTCAATAGTTTCCCCGTAATAGTCTTGTGTATCTAGTATGATGTTGAACCTAGCTTTGTGATCTCCATATGGTACCGTATCTCACAATCCCATGAATTTTGAGAGCGCCTCATCATTTTTTAATGTTTCTAGAATTGGTGGTCCTCGTTGGTTGTAATCGATGAGTTGGGGATATACTAGGTTTATTGCATAGGTTTGATGGTCTAACTCAAAATATAGGGTGTTGATCATGAATAGAGAGGAATCTTTGAAAAGCATAGGCAATTCAATTATGGGATCCTTCTCACTACTACACACATTGGTTTTTTCAAAGGTAAAATTGTCTAAGGGTAAACCTATAGATACTGGTAACTGAAGGGTGGTTGCCAATAGCTGAGGGGGAGTTTTGACTGCTTTAATGAGGGGAATTCTGCTATGTATGGTTATACTAAGAGGGGTACATCCAAGGCCAAGATTTTTCATGCGCTTCTCAACAATGATAGGTTCCAATCATCCATTGTTGTTTTTTCCAAGACTTTCATTCCTATTATAGCCCATGCCCAACATTAATTGAAGTCCTCTATTAGCATCATCAATAGAAAGGGTCGGTACAGATCTTTCATCTTGATAGAGGAGACTGGATGTATCTCTCTCATCCACCACTTCGTGGCCTAGATCCCCCAACTTCTAAATTGGGAGGGATCCACTCTAAAGGTTTGAGTTGTTGTATTGGCAGGTTGTGGTTGTCCATGGGATCTAGGGGATTGAGGTAATTCCCCTACCACAAAGGCTCCCTTCTTCATTTTGTAATATCCACACCCATTGTCTTGGATAATGACCTTGATTTTGGATATATCAGGAATGGTGGGTGTCTTTGTCCCAGAAGTAGAGGCAATGTTAGATGGGTCTATAGATAGAGTTGAAGGGCCTTCATCATTCTTTGGGACTTGGGATATTGTATAGTATTTTTCTTCCAAGTTTTTATAGTAAGCAAAGGGCTCAGGATCATCGTAGATCATGACCTCTTGATTTTGATATGAGAACTTGATGCACTAATGGAAGGTTGATGCAATTTCCTGCATCCCATGGATCCATGGATGCCCCAGGAGGATGTTATAAGGTAAATCAAGGTCTAGGACCTGGCAGGTGGTTTCCATAATGGCTAGCCCTACTTGAATAGGGAGTTGGATAGTTCCCTAAGACACTCTTTCTTGGTTATCATAAGCTCTAATTGTGATGCTCTTACCTTTTTCAATGGAGTTCTCAGAGAATCCCAAATTATTTATGAGCTTGAGAGAACAAATGTTTAGACCTGCACCCCCATCCACCAAGACCCTTTTGAATTTGTATTTATGAACGAAGACCTCAAGGTGGATTGCATGATTGTGAGATGGTTGGGTGGGGAAGTTCTGATTAGAAAATGTGAGGAGATTTGGGTTGGTAATGTTTTTTATCATAGCTTGGAATTGTTCAGTATCAAGATTGGCAGAGATGGTAGATGAAGCCAATGCTTCCTCAAGGATTTCTCTATGGGTGGATGAAATATTTAGTAACTCCATGATGGAGATCTGAGCGAGAGTTATTTTCAACTGGTCCAAGACATTATAGCCATTAGGAGCAGATTTTGGATTTGAGGTGGGTGCCCTAGGTGGCTGTGATGACCCAACAATGGTGACTTTTCTGTTGTGTGTGGTGAATCCACAATCATCTTTGGCACCTTTGATGTTAACAACAGTGACCCATTCGTCAAGATGTGACAACATGATCATACACATGGTTCACATTGGCATACTTTTGTTTTCCTCTATTATTATCCGGCATCGGATTTGTGTATATCTTAAGGTTTTGATTTCTAGCTGGTTGTTCCACATTTATGATCTTTTCATCAATGAGGTCTTGGATTAAATTTTTCAACTTCATACAATTGGTTGTTGTGTGCCCCTTAATTTTATGAAAATCACAAAGGTAGTTTTCATTGTACCATGGTGGTTTCACTTGGGGCTCTTGATAATTCTCATAGGTGGGGATTTTGATGATATTCTCATTTACCAGTTTCTTGATGACAGATTCAACTGATTCCCCAAGGGTTGTGAACTTCCTCTTGGGGTGATATTTGTTTCATGGAGGTGGTCCCCCTTGATTATTCAAATTTTTGACTTGATTATTGGGTAGTGTTTGTGATACCACATTGGTTTGTGTGTTGTGATTTTTGTTTTGCGATTGTTGATATGTTTGGGTGTTCTATTTTGGAGTACTGATTATGACCTTGGCATCAACCACACCGTCATTAGTGACGTTCTTGTTTTTCGCCCATGTGCGAGGTTTTTCATTATAGCTAGTGGAAAGGCGGTTGTCTTGATGTTCTAGATATGTGGGTGTCCCCCCTTGTGCAATAAGGGCTTGTTCGATGGTGAGCACCTTAGGGATCAATTGGTCGTAAGTGGTGATACACTACATTTTTTGATGAAAAGTCAAGTTTTTCTCAAGATTGGAAATGATGGTGCAAATTTGTTGCTCTTCCGGCATGGCCCACTTGCTCCTATTGGCCTTGGATCACCATTGTTGTAGGAAGGAAGTGAATGATTCCCCCTTACCTTGTTTGAGCATAGATAGTTCCTCTAGACTAACATCCATGCCAATGTTGAATGCATAATTCTTTATGAATATGTCTATGATCTCTTGGAACCTTTTGATGCTAGTAGGTAAGTGAGAGAACCACTCCATGGCAGGGCCAGCCAATCTTTGAGGGAATAGCCACATCAAATACGTATCGTCATATTTGACTTCCATACAATGTACTTGGAATTGCCTGATGTGATCCTTAGGGTTTCCCAGCCAATGATATTTGTCAAATTTAGGGATTTCAAAACCCTTTGGGAATGGTACCATTGCCAGGATCCTATCAAAAGGATAAGGGCATAGATTGTTTGGTGTCTTTTTTGTTTTCCCTGATTGGAGATCGAGCACTTGCTACGAGAGCAATTTGATTTGTGTTGTCACATCATCTTGCAGGTTAGGAGGTGGAGTGAATGTGTTATGAGGTGGTTGAGGTGTTGGAGTGATAGGTGGAGTGTAAGGTATGTTGGTGGGAGTTTGTTGCAAGCTCTGTAGTGTGATTAAGGCTTGTTGATACACCTGCATTTGATTTTGTGCCAAAAACACTTATTGTTGGTCTTGTTGTTGACATGCCAACAAAGTTTTTTGTTGGTCTTGTTGTTGTTGTGCCAACAAAGCTTGTTGTTGGGATAGTAATTGGTATGCTTCTTGTTGCACTTGATACTATTGTAGGGCTTGTTGATATGCTTGTTTCTAAGATGCTTGATGTTGCACTTTTTGAGCTTGATATTGGGCTTGAGCTTGAGCCTATGCTTGTTGGATTTCCTGTGCATCTTGGGCAGCCTATGCGGCTTGAGTGGATTGAGCAGCTTGAGCTACTTGGGTGGATTTTTTTTGTTGTAGTAAAGCTTGAGCTTGGGCAGCCTTTTGTGCTTGTTGTGTCGCTAATTTTGCTTGCACTTGTTGGGCAGCTAGTTGTGCAGCTTGTTGATTTTGAATTTGCTGAAGTGCCTTTTGATAGGCGACTTGTTGATCTGTTTACAATGCGATGCTAAAGGAGTTTGGCATGTTGGGTTTTGGTGGTGGTGGTGGTGGATTAGGAATAGTGTTGGTTGTTGTGATGAGAGGGACTATTTTATTTATATTAGGTGTTTGTGTGGTGGATGGTGCGATTGATATGCTTGGTCCTTTGAAGACCATTTTTGAGATACTTGGGGGATGGTAGAGGATGTGTTAATTGTTGGGGTTGTTTGAATGGTTTCCACCTATTGTTGCTATATAGATGGCAAGATGGTAGGATTCGGTATGATGTTTTGATTTATGATTGGAGGGTTGTTCAAAATTTGTTGATTGATGGTTGGTAAAGGGGGAAGGCCCAACCCAATGGGTGGTGTGGATGTTAATGGAAATGGTGGAAGCAGTGGAAAAATGGGTGGTGTATTCCCTTGGAGGAATGATGATGATGATGATGATGATGATGACGGATCAAAGATTCCTCCTGATCCAAATAATCTACCTTCTCCTTGTGAGGTCATGGGAGAGAGGTTTGTGTATTGAGAGGATATGTCGGTGTTACATGAAAAGAGGATGGGTTGGAGGGATCATGAAATGTGAGCGAAACGTATGGGTGCAACAGATTCAATGGGATGGATTGACCGAGTATGGTATTTGCATCCAAATCTTAGTTGTTCACCAGGGGATGTGTTTGAAGTGCATGAAGCAATTAGCTTCTCTTGTTGATAATTGGTTGAGTTGGAGCAATGGATGATGTGATTTGCGAGATGCTTTGAATGATGTTTTGAAATAGAGGTGTGGATGAGATTGGGGACATGATCCCAAGAGGCTTCTCCACAATGGTGCTAATGTCATAATCAAAAGGGATTATATCCCCTTCTTTTTCCAATTCAATCATGTATTGGGAGGGATTGAGCCTCATCATGGTATTGACAATTTTATGAGTTTCAAGATTTTGAACCATTTCAAGGAATTCATCTTGTGTCATCCCTAAGACATTATTGGTGATGTCTTCCACTTGACCTTCCTCTTGAGGATTTTGTGATGGTAGAGGAAGATTGGTTAGGGGATTGCTTGATCCAATCAGATTCATTTCAGGAGTGGTTTGGCTCAAGTCACTAGAAGTTGATGTTTCTTTGTTGGTTTCCATGTTCTTATTGTGTTGCAATCTAGTTTGCACCATAAAATAGGGGTCAATTTTCAAGAATATGTGAGATGAACCTCTAATTCTTTAGATTGATCTAACTTTAGGCACAAAAGAGAAAATCTAGGATGATTATGGATCAAAGTGTGATGATGAGACAAATTAAAGGTGGATGATGTGAATGATTAAACTCTTGATAAATATTGAAGGACATGCTAGACTTTGGGACTTTTTAGATTTTGATTTGATTTGTTTTGGTTTAGTTTGATTTGATCTCGACCTTGGCTTGATTGGATTTTGGTTTTTATAGTGAAATCATAAACTCTAATAAGTTGTATGTTGTCCTAGAGTAGACTTGTACACAAGATTATAACTTGACTAAGTGTGTAAAGAAGGATTCATCTGAACACCCCTAGTCAAACAAGATGATTTTGGTTTGATTTTCTTTTTTGGATTTCGGATAATGAACTTATAAACCTCAAGATGTTGGATGTTATCAAGGGGTAGACTTGTTCACAAGGATTGATAATTTGACTAAATATATGGAGAAGGATTCATCTACACACATCCAATCAAACAAGATAACTTGGATTTTCCAAAAGTCTAGCATGAATTATTTCTTCAAGATTTCCAAGAGTTGTTGGTGAGGTGATTTTGATTAATGTTTGAGGGATGGATGAGAATGTTGACTTTGATCCTAGATTAGACCTAGATATAGCTCCCTTCTATAAGACCTTAGTATTGAAGAACATGATTGGTACTCCCTATGTGAGAGATGAAAACTTTTGAAAGAGACTTGGATTTTGTTGGCAATAAAATTCATACAAATTAGGATTGTTCTTTGATGCACATTTGTAAAAGCTGAAGGTCAATATTTCTCTAAATTAGTAAAGCATAGACAAAAATTTCTTGTGATCTTTTTTACTAAGACCTTTGGACTTTGTTTTTCGGATTTTGATCTTTCGGGAAATCATTTGGGATAGTACATGTGTGGGGTTCAATTTTTTCTTAGCTTTGCTTAATGACTTCCTTTACCACAAACAATTCTTGATTAGGTTTTTCAAACTATATTTCTAATGTCCTAACTTCTTCTCATCCCACAAAGTCCATTATGTGGGAATCAATGAAATCAAGGCAATAGTTTCCTAATGTTGAATTTAGTGAGAAAAAATTAAGATATAAATCCAAATACTTAGAAGCCTCTAGGGATGAAATCCCTAGGGCAAGCAAGAGCACTTGGATTTTTCAAAGGTATTTGTTCCCCCTGAAGGGTTTGAAATTTTGAAGATTTAGTGAATGTTTGTTTTCAAGCGTTTTATATCCAAAAAAAGTATTTTGATTCCAAAGTGATGCACAATCCTAGGATAAAATAAGACAATATTTGTTGAGTTCCCACTTGGATAAATCTAGCTACACTTACCCTTAGTGGATGATTAGATACTTGAACACATTGGCTCCCCTTCATGGCACACACTTCTTAGGTCAACCAATCATCAGTACCCATGAAACTCCCATGGCATACTTCTTATCTCTACCAAGAGCCGTAAAAATGTGGGACGGCTTCAGAATGATTATTCTTGTACCAACAAATAGATTTAAGGATTTGGGCCTTCTAAACAAAAGGTTTTAATGTAGCCATTCCGTTCATGGGGGATCATCCATACAACAAGAGACCATTGTTTCCCTTCTTGTCAAAACAATCCTCATGATACTTGAACTTTCCTCAAGTACCCACACTTATATACCGGTTGGAAGTCACTTGGCTTTAGCGTGTTACCAGTTGGGTTGTTCCCTTGGGGTGAGTAATTTTTACCACCAAGGTAGGCCCTCTAAAGATTAAAAAAAAGTGAGTAAGCACATCCAAAGTTCAATCAATCTTTGTTGAGAAACAAAGAGAGAACACTCGCGATATACTCCACTCACATTAGCAAGATTTTGTTCAATTTTAGGAACCCAAATTAAAATGTGGAGGTAATCACTTACACAACTTAATATCTAAAAAAAGGATATTGATTCTCAAGATCATTATGAGGCGTGAGAGAAGTGCATACATCTTTTTAATGATATTAACTTGCAAAAGAGATTACAAAACAAAGAATACACATGTTCATTTTAAAACCATAAAGCAATGATATGAATTATTTTTAAGCACCAACTTTGAAGTGTGAGATTTGTTTGTTCATTTGTTAAGTCCAAAACAAGATCTAGTAAGTTTCCTATGGTTCTTTTTAATCCCTTTGTTTTGTTCTTTTTAAGCCCAAACCAAATTTATTGAGTCCTAAAAAGCAAGAAGATAACAAATCCTTAGAAAAGGGATTATGATTTCTCCCTAAAGTGTTTAAAAAAACTTGATACAATGAGATGATGATGTCATAAAGAACTCTTGGTCTTGGTTTCCTTCATTCACTTTTGATCAAGCCAACCTACAAAAACGGGTTAATACTATAGAAACAGAGGCCAAAAACCAATTAGAAGTCAAAAACATCCAAAAAGAAAAAAGCACATGTTGAAAATAATTTGAAAACTGCCTTTTACCCAACTCCAATGGTGTAATCTGTAGTTGTGGTGCAGTTTGAGGAAGTCAACGGTGCTATATAGCGCCACTGAGACTGGTAGCAACACTTTGCAAAAAAATAGTGAGTGTGATTGCAGCGCTATTTCAATTAGCGATAGAGTTTGGAATTTGGTTGGTCGGCATCACAATTTGAAATTCAATTTTTTTGGGTGGGAAGACTTCAGTGACGTAGTTTGGAGTTTGAAAGCATTGCAATATGGCACCACTGCACTAATAGCAGTGTAGTTTGATGGCTAGTGGTGCATTTTCCTTGTAGACAACAAAATTCAACAAAAAACCATAATTTTTTTTAGGAAAACATGTTAATTTTCTTCACATTCGCCCTCCTTTTAGCGCCAAAATGTGAATGGTGATCCTAGACCCGCACATACATATAATTAGCTCATTATGCAAGTTAGAAAAAAAATTCCCCATGAGATTCATTTGAAACATAAAAATGAGAAATGAAATGAAGAACACAATAACAAAGCTTATTAAACCCTATTCAAATGAACAAACTCTCAATCCCATGGGAGAATTGGTGCCATTTTGATGTGGAAAATGGCCCTTTCCCAATTCCTTGCAAGCTTGATGATCAATGTTGAAGATTTGATGCTCCTTGGTGCAATTTCTCCATGACCTAGCTATGAAAAATATGAAAATGGATGTGAATGGATGACAATTGCTCAAAAACTTGAAGATAATGATGTTGCATGAAGTTGTGGATCCAAAATTCAAATAAGAGCCTCTTATAAATAGAAGAGAATGATGGAGAAAGAGGAAAAAGGGATGAATGTGGGACAAAAGACCAACCAATAGGAAGATACCACTTGTCAACATGTGATTGGAGGAGGAATGAGCACATTTTGATGAATGTGCAAATAAATATGGTTAGGTGGAATTTGAAATTTGTGAAATGAAAAGTTGGAGAGAGAGAGGAATGGAGTAAATGCCACTTGGCATAAGGAAAAGGACATGTAAGAGGCTTTCAATGCCCTGTTGGATGTACTCATCCCTTTTGGAGGGATTTTTGAATTTGAGGAATATTCCCTTATTGATGCCAAGTTGAGAGAAAATAGAAGAATTTATAAATCAATTAAATTGACTTTACTTGTGCAAGTTGCAAAATCTAGAGGATTTGATGGATTAGGATTAGGATTAATTAGGATTTGATTAATTTAGATGTAGATTAGCTGATGTGACAATTTGATTTAGATTTTTGGATTAATTTAAATCAAAGTTGAGAGGAATATGAATTTAGATTTAATTAAATAAAGTTTGATTTATTTAATTAAAGAGGGTGGTACTAGATTAAATCAAATAAAGATTAATTTGTTTAATTTAAAGGAGATGACTTTAGAGATTAATTAAATAAAGTGAATTATTTAATTAAAAGGACTATAGGATTAACTAAACAAAATGATTTATTTAATTAATAGAAGTGGATGACTTAATCAAATAAATTTGATTTATTTGATTAAGAGATGAAATATGATGAATTTAATCGAATAAAGATTATTCAATTAAATGACTAGCCAAGGAGATGATTCAGGACGAACTAGTGTTAGTAAGATGAGGATCAAGTGTATAGGATCAATCTATATATTTTTCGTGTTTAAAATAGGCTGCAATTTATACCTTATGTACTTTTAAATGGTTTCTTTTTTAGAAAATATTTCCATGGTGTGTTTCTAAGATGCATAGAGGCTTATCAAGTTGATAGATTTTTACATGATTTTCATGAAGGATCAACTGGAGGAAATTTCTCACCAAGAGCTACAGCTCTTAAGATAATGAGAGGAAGCTACTACTCACCTAGTTTGTTCAAGGATGCACATTCATGGGTGAGGAAATATGAGGAGTGTGCAATATTTGCAGGAAAAGAGAAGTTGGCAGCCCTTCCATTGCAACCAATTTTGGTTGAACAACCTTTCATGAAGTGAGGTTTGGATTTCATTGGAGCCATAAATCCTCCTTCAAGTGTTGGCCACAAGTGGGTGCTCACAACCACTAATTATTTCTCAAAATGGACTGAAGTTGTGGTACTTAAGGAGGCTAATGAGACAACTATTCTGAAATTTTAGGAGTTGATAGCAAGGTTTGGAGTTCCTGAATCAATAGTTTCAGATAGTGCACTTTCTTTCATAGGAACTAGAATATCCAATTGTGCTGTCATAAATGGTGTTTATCTGAAAATATCTTCTAATTACTATCCTCAAGGCAATGGACAAGTCAAGTCAATAAAAAAGAACCTTCTCAGGATTATCAAAAGAGCTATGGAAGGAAATCGGAGGGCTTGGCATACTAAGTTGAAATCAGCCTTGTGGGTTGATAGAATTACTCCAAAGAGGTCAATAGGACTATCACCATACATTTTGGTATATGGAAAGGAGGCAAGGTTTCCTATATCCCTTGAACTTCTAGCCCTTGATCTAGTCCATCAGCTTGATATGATTGAAGAGGAACCTATGACAACAAGATTGGCTCAGTTAGTTGAGCTAGAAAAGACTAGAGGTGAAGCAATGAGGAATATAGAGAAACAACAAGCTCAAATGAAGAGGTCATTTGAGAAGAAGGCATCCCCAAGAATATTCAAGGAAGGTGATATAGTGTTGAAGTGGGATGAAATTAAAAGAAAACCTAGAAAGCATTCCAAGTTTGATGCATTTTGGAGTGGGCCTTACATTATTTCTAAGTGTAAACAACATAATTTCTTCCAATTGTCTAAATTGGATGGTGACATGGAGCCAATCCCAGTGAATGGGATTCACCTCAAGCATTGCTTGAGGTATGATCTAAATTTGTACATATTTAAGCAAGTTGTAGGTGTCAAATAAGTGTTGTTGCACATAGATTAAATTCATTTTTCTTTCCCTAAGTGTTGTTCTAGATAGTTGGTTAGTTTGCTCTAAATTTTGGAGGGGGTATAACAAAAGTGCTTTGTTTTCACTCATTATAGTTCAATTAAATAGATATCCTCATTCATAACATAGAAATGAAAGTTCAATGTCATGAACAATAAATATTTACTTAATAGGGCTATAATGAGTTGAAGTTGTGTTATAATGAGTTACAACAATGTGAAAGGACTATTTACCAAGTTTTCAAGTCAAAAGGACAAAGAGAGATTGACTCCATGCCCAATGGATAAGAAAGGAAATTAATCTTATTTTTTTAGCAAGCAAACACCCTTGGGAAGTCACCAAAAATGTTACTAATTTTTAGCTTCTTGCTTAAATTAGTGAAGTTTTAAAGAGCAATTATTTGGTGGGGTATGAAATTTTTGATGTATAGAAAACCCAAACAACATCTACTTCTTGAATGAAGGATTTTAAAGAACTGGTTTATCAGAGTTATGCAACAGTGACAGTAAAATTATAGTTCTGGAATAAAGAATGTGAAAATTTTCATTTCATCTTGGTTACAAAACATATGCTTCAAACAATTTTATTTAGTTATTTCATATTATGTAACTGAAAGAAAGTTCAAATGAAGATACACAAGTCTTTACATGATATGAAATAGCTAATATATTAAAAGAAATATTTATGTAATCCCACACAAGTTGTTGGAGTAATTGTTCTATCATATATAAAATAGCAAGTAATTACAAGGAAAAGAAGAAGCATAAAATCATATATGGGACCCATCATTGCCTGGTGAATGATGAATCTCATTATTGAAGGTTGTCCCAGCTTTGTTTAAGTTGTCTAGTTGTTGCTCCTAGAAAGAAATCTGCGAGGATAGGAGGTGTTACAGCTTAGGTTACCATACAAATTTCATGCATTTCTAATCAAGGAAATACTTGTTACTTTGTAACTGATCAAAAAAAGTAAAATGGACACTAGAATTCAAAATATCCAAAAGAAATCGTCAGATTCACTATTTCTATCTAACTTGTTTTCTTGTTGTGCAGATATAGGTCAAATCTTTGTTACCGGTTCATCTGTTTACAACATGTGGGTTGAAATGTGGCTCCTGCAAGGGTTGAGCCTAGCATGTTGTTCTTTTATGATGACATATCATTAAGACAGTAGATTTTTCTTTCCTACAATATTATTTAGAAGGTATTTATCATTTATAACAGTGAGTTGTTGAAGTTCATTGTCACAAATAATCAATACATACTAAACAAGATTGCAGGAAAGAGGTGAATCTAGTCTCAGAACAAGTAAATAAATGTCATGTGCAAGGAAGATCACATGAACATGAAGGCATCATCAGAAAGTATAGTGATTATTGTTTACAATGAAAAAACAAAAGCAATGAAGTATAATATTATTTAATTCATATAAAAGTTATTTTTTCTGTTACATAGTGTTCTGTAAGCATTCAAAGAGAATAGTGGTCACAATGGTCATTAAACAATCACATGTAGGCATAAAACTCAAAATTCAAAGATATGCTACATGACTGTCATGATGGAAATGATATTACAATCAATGCAAGATATAGGAGTGATTTTTGGCAGTTCTTATAATTGATTAAGTAGAGATACAAGATTATGAATAGACAATCATAACTCTTGAACAATGCCTCATTAGAAGTAGTGGAATAGAAAGAAAAATCTTCAAAGGTAGTAATGTACAATATCATAGTTAAAAGAGCATCACCAATGAATATGTAAAACATAAACAAAATGACACTTTCATTTTTGTTGTCCCTGGTTGTTTAAGGTATGCAAAATATAAATAACAAGATACGTACATTTTCAAAATACATTGTTTGCAATTATAAGGGGATACTATTATAAATAAATGAGAGACAACAATGTATCATTTGCAGTGCCTTTATACCATGGAAATAAATATAGAGTGATAAAGAGCAGTCATATACAATATCTCTTATACACAGAAAACAAATAAACTTAAGTGAAATAAAGAAAGAATAAGAAGGTTGAAACCTTACATGTGCCATATATTTCCCTTGTCTCTTTCAAAAAATATAAAAGAATCATCTCTTTTATATGTTCAGAAAATGGAGAATTCCCATGGCTTCAAAAATGTAAATTTCATCAAGCATAGATATAGAGCCTATGAAGAACCAAATACACAGATGAAGGAAAGGAAGCCATGACTATAAGGCATAGAGAGCATATGAAAATCAAGTGTTTCACTTATTATGAGTTCAAACTAAACCATCTTTTGCAGAAATAAAGAAAGAATAAGGTATGGCGGCATGTATAAAGGAAAATTCAAAGAATGTCACTCATTTCTCCTAAAGAAGTAACTCCATTATTTTGTTCAGAGAAGCTCGAATCGAGCTTATTTTTAGTTATGCATAGATTGAGAAGCAAAGAACTCACCTAAGCTTTTGTGTGGAGAGAAACTAATCAAAAGCCTATGTGGAAATTTCTTTCAAATGTTTAGGAGGGAGGCGTCCATAGCAGAATTGAATACAAATATAGAGCAAAGTAAAAGAGAATTCATCAGAATTTTACCATGCCCTAGCCAAGAAAACTTCAAATGGTTTCAAAAAATGGAGAAGATTTTCGAAGTTTGTATCATGAAGCACTTACCACACATTTTCTGCAAAAATTCTTCAAGAGAATCTTCAAAAAAAGCAACAAGAGATGCAGAGATTTACATTCAAGTCCAAACCCTATGTTACTCATAGCGGCGCCCATCAAAGAGTGAAGTTTCTAGAAATTTGAAAATGCAAAAAATGAATTAAATGTATAGAATAGTCACGGCTTTTGTGTTATGGTTTTGAAACCCTAAGAAAGGCCAACAAAAGTAAAGGTATTTTTATTTGTTGTTTTAAGCTTTATTTTTCATAAATTAATGCCACACCATTATTCCTTGTAATTCTTTTTAGCATGCAAGACTAAGTCAAAATTAGTCTTTTGTATATTCCTTTTCAAATACTCCTTATATCATGCATCCAATTTTAAAATTGTAAGACTTTCTTAAAAGTGATGGAGATATAAATCACTTTAAAATATTATTTATTGATGCAAAGATAAACATGCTACATTGGTTTTCAAAGAGATACTCAAAGAAAGGGTTAATTGAAGCTTTGAAGTTTTTGCATGCATCTAGGAGGTAGTTGAGGAGATTTTGAAACATGTGGAGGAAAAATAGGAGATTTAGTCACTTAATTGGCAGTTGAGCTTCAGTTAAGAGTCCAAATGGATGGAGTATGAGTCAAGGAGGATATTGAGTCACTTAAACACCATGTTTTTTGCAATTTCAACCCCTTTTTTGAGGGATTTTCAATTATGCACGACCCTTTTGGTTGTTTTCAGATTCAGAACTCCTTATACCCATTTGGAAGAGTCTTCTTTCAATCAAGTGCCTAGTTTGAGGGAGAAGACAACACATCAAGCCAATTGGATCCAAAATTCAAAATTCAAATTTTTGGAGCCTTTTGTATAAGTCCTTTTCTTTTCTCATCTTCTCTCTTGTTATGAGTTTTCTTCATTGTTGTTGCAGTAGCATACATACTTCGTAACTCATTTCTTATGAGTTTTTTTAGTACTTTTAATCAATTTTACAGATTTGGAATGAAAATATCTCCTGATATTCAATAAAGTAGTTCAGTTCCTTCTCAAATTTGTTTTGTTCAAGCATTGTATGTGAATGTTTTGATTTAAATATTGTGATTTCCATCAAAAAATCCTTCATTTTTATCTTATTCCTTCAGTGTTTAGTTCAAATGTAGCATTTTATAGTGTAGGTCATTGATTCTGTATCTTTTTTTGTTGAATGTTAGTTATGAAAACATCACTGTTTTCTTTCAAACAAACTTCAAAGATTGAAACCTTTCATATCAATCATATATGCAAAACATATTAACTTGAGTTGTGAACGCTTTCAATTTCATTTGGTGAGTTGTTTTGTGAGTTTTAAAAGTAGATGCAAGTCACTTTCAGTTGGTGAATTACCCCTTAGTATAGCTTTTAGTTTCTACAACATCCTTCTTTCCCTTTACCCATCAAAATCAGTAGTTCTTAAAGATACATTCGAAGGGAGTCAACCCATAATCTGGAGGTCTACTCTCACCATAGGATACCCACATCCTGAGAGTAGTCCCATGTTGCATGTGATTAAAGATTTTTCAGCTTATTATTAGATGAAAATCCCTGTGACAACATTAACATGTCTATATTTTGCCCCTCTTTGATACAATGTACTAGTTGGTTTGTTTCAAAAATTCTATTTTTAAGATCAAGTTTTTTTTTTGAAAAAACTTTATGGCCCACTATGCCTTGACATTTAGTGGGATGATGGTAGGACTTTGTGTTGCCCCCTCGAGAGGTTGACCAAAAATTTCAAGCTTTGAGGCTAGGCTCTTAACACTATTGTATTTCAGTTTTGATGTTTTCAGATGAAATGTTATATCAATAAGTGCTTTGTTTCTCATTTTGATGCTTCCTAGAGCTTTTAATTTAACAGTAGGAAGGTTCCCTAAGTGAAATTAGCGTTTCCTAGATGAAATTAGGGTTTTCTTGAGGCATTATATAGGTAAATAGTCTTCAAATTGGCTCATTTGTGCTTTTATCTTTTTACTACTTCTTGTCTTTGGATTTCCTATTCTATCAGTTGTTGAGGAACAATTCCAAGATTTGAGGGTGCCCCACATCATTCTAAGCTTGTTTGGGAGTTTGGATATCCTTTAGGCATTGGTGGCCCAGTATGTGCCTTCTCTCTTTTCACTTTTGTCATTTTTTTTCTCATTATGAGTGTACAAAGTTCTTACAGTCAATAGCATAGTGTTTGTGACTCCTACATAGTTGCATCATTTTTCATGCCTTTGCCTTGTTAGAACCTTGTACTTGACTTAAAACTACATAGTTACCTAAAAAATGCACCCTTGTTTCATGCACTTGACTGAAAACTATGCAGTTGACTGAAAACTATGCCCTTGTTTTTGTGCCTTTGACCTAAAACTACGTACTTGCCTGAAAACTAAGCCCTTGTCTGGTGTTTATTGAGCATTTGCTCAAGAACCTAGCATTTGACTTCTCCATATATTTTTTATTTTATCATTTGTTCTAAACCCTAACATGTGTCTGTTTGTCATCCTAAATATCATTTTTCATCATTCTCATCTCGTTTTGTGTTGCTTTACATGTTTAGAGTGAAACCCTAACATCCTAGTTTATAACGATTGCAGGTGAGTCTCACATAACTTATGATGAGAGAGAGATGTCATAACCACTTGTTCAATTTGATTACCCTTTTTGGTGTTTTGGAGTGGGACTTCCTTGATGCTATGGGATTATGTTATATTTGTTATATGCCTCTAATTAGGACTCATACAATGATGATGACTGCACTTGTGGAGAGGTGGCACTCTGAGATGTCCTCCTTTCATTTGCCTATAAGGGACGCTACTATTACTCTTGAGGATGTTTGGAGGATACTTTTTCTTCCCATTCATGGTGAGATCGTTACTTATCATGTTCGATGAGGTTCCTACAGTATGCAGTGTTTGTTAGGTGTTGCACATTTAGATGTACGCAATACCAGAGGTTGATCTATCCAGGTTTTTAGATAGTACAAATCATATTGTACTTGTCCTTTGCGGTCTAGTATCAGGATTAGTTGTTCCACAAAGATAGGTCCCAGTCAATCAAGAGGATTTTTCCTCCAGCTTATCCTTGTACGTTTATCCATCAACTCTTACCAAGTCTATTACATCATAAACATCATCATCCACTCCTAAGGTCAAGATCCAATATAAGGGTTGTGGAGAATACAACATGAAAGAATCCTATTGTGTCAGTCAAATGGCTCCTCCTAATTCATATGGTCTACCCATAGAAGATAGGATACAATCAATAGTCATGTTCCATGTCCCTCCTACAATGACATTAACAAAATGGGGAGATTTAAGTAAAGAAGATATAGACCAAGATGAAATCACCTTGTGGTTTTACAAAGAAGACAATGAATACCCTCCACCGTCTATTCAAATATCTAAGGATAAATATGGAAAAGGCTTCATGATAATGCAAAGTAATGGATATGATGGGAATAGTGGGTTAGGACTGCATCAAAATGGAAGGACTGAACCAATCATTATCTCACCATGACCAAAAGGCCTAGGGCTAGGGTTTCAATCGATTAGAATTGGTATTCCTAGTACTTCATCATCATTACAAGAGGAAGTAAGTTATTTTGAAGATATCAAGATATCTCATGAACCACTTGACCCAATTTATGATAAATCCCCTAACTCAAGAGACTATGAATGGGATTCTCTTTCCTCTACCAGCATGTTGAACCTAGATAACCTATTTCGCAAACTTGATAAAATGCTACAACCCACACCAATTCCATCTGGCCCATGTCCTAAAAATTCCTTGTCTAAAGAAGAATGGTATAAGCATTATTATTGGAAAACCCTTGATCCTACCACTTGGGCACTGAATGAACCATCTTCTGACAACCTAGCCCTTACAGTAGTCCCACATCAAATTTTACATGTCCAAAGGAAAAATAACAACAAGGAGTTAGTCCAAAACTTCTGGGACCATGTCAACCACTCTATCCTCACCTTGTTAGCCTCCACATTTGATATCTGTGATGATGACATGCCCCTCGTATATCCCCAACTTATCGATTGGGATCAACAAGGTACACCCATCTTAGACATATTCGAGAACGATGAAGCGATAGCTGAGTTCAAGGGACTTCAAGAAGGAACACCTATAGGTGATCATAAAGCTGGTTTTACTATAGACTTGGATGACAAATCATATTTTGGGGAGTCTATTCATACCTCCAGTCACAAAAATGAAAAGAAAAAGAAAAACAATGAAAATGATAAGTCCCTTGGTGAAAACCGAAAGGCACTTTTGGACGAAGAAAGAGTAAAAATAAAGGACGCATCTAAGGGAGAAAACCTCTCTAAGGCACCCAAGGATAGAGATTTGAACATTCTCCTAGTTGCTTAGGAAAATTCACTCGTGTTAGTAGAAGAGTCTATTGAGATCAACATAAACACTGAAGAAAGCCCGCGGGTAATATACTTTGCAGCATCT
>CM021108.1:293851231-293892219 GCA_007115665.2 Sequoiadendron giganteum
AGCAAAGTTCTAACTAAATGGAGAAGAATCATGAAACATGTGGAGAAACCCTGAAATACACTAGATAATGATTGTATTTCTATTATATTTTTAGCAGCATGTCTTTACAACAACTCAACTCTCTAAAATGAGAGGAGGAGAGCCCTATTTATAGTTTCCAAAAAACAAAATGAGTGGCCAAGATTCAATTCTATTGTGTGGCCAATATTCACTTTACAATAGGGTTTAACCTACCCCCAAATATATTACATTTATAAATTCATTCTTGTCTTTTCCCTATTTCATCTTCTAGTGACAGCACTATAGCAATTTCAGCCTTTAGCTATTTTCCCTTTGCTGTAGCTATTCTTTGAGAAATTCTTCGTCAATAATAGGGTTGCCTTCATGCTTCCTCAACACTACATACTCTATGAAGTTCAGGATCAGTGGCTCAAGCTTATCCATCTCCATGATGTCTGATCGTAGCACTTGATAGCTCCATTCCTGGGAATTGCTGATAAGTTTCTTCCAGTCCTCTTCATATTTGGCTGCACTATCCCTAAAAAACTCTGACTGCATGAAGGCACGAGCTACAAAACTCATGAAGTCCATGGTGACTTCAACTGACATCCCATCTTCCATGATTTTCAAGAAGTGGGGCCTTATGCTCTTAGGGTTGATCTCAACTGCGGGCGGCTCATACCCCGTTATCAATTTGATGTACCGAGAGCATTCTTCTCTAGAATCCCTAGCCCACTCGATGTCTGGCGATATTCACTCAATGATCTGCTTGAGCCTTTTCCTCCTGTGATTGAAATCTCGCTTCCAGACATTGACTAACCAATGGTCATCATCCTTGAAGGCCAAGTCCTTCTCCCAGACCTCGCCTGGCAATGTGAGTATGGCCTCGATTTTTGGATAGGTTGCCTCATACTTCCTTGGGAACTCCTCATAGATCTACCTCGTACCCTCAAGGGTCCTTTGCACTTTGAGGAACTTATTTTCTATCTGGACAGCCAAATTGATGCTTGTGTTTCCCATGTCTAAGACCTGCCAGAACCAGTTTTCCATAGTCTAGTCTAAGTTCCTTCTCTTTTCTAACTTATTAATCTACTCCTAGGACAGCAGCTGAGGTGGGGTGGATGATGTCATGGGCTGCTCATCCAGGGATGACCACTGCTGAATGTAGGTCGTTAGATCGGCCACTTGTTCCTTGAGCTCCTCCTTTGAAATCTTATCCTACTGGATAAGGTGTACCACTGTGGCGACCGACTCCTGAAGGTGATCAACCTTTTGTTCTCTCGTGGCCACTCCCAAGTCAATGGTGGAGACATTATAAATTTTACCCTGTTCTCCAACCACTGGTGTTGCTATCTGCAACACCCTTGATCCTGAGGCATCCATGGTTACCTTCGATCTAACCTTTAGTTTCTTCTCCTTCTTTTGGTGCTTACTTGTGCTCTGGCCATAATGGCTTCCAGCCTTGCCTTGGGATCCTTCAAGGTGGGAGTCTTCTGCTTCAGCTACCTTTGTAGCCACTTGGGTACTTGGGGCTCCTCCCTAGGTGGTTCACTCTGACTCCCACTGTCTTTCTTCTCAAGCTCGATGGTTCTGATGACAAGAGCCTTCTCTTTAGTCCCTGTATCTTCCTTCTCCTCATCGAAGTCTTGTTGAAGGGTTTTATTTTTAGAGGGAGATTCAGTATGCAACTGCTCTTTAGGTGGATCTTCTTTTTCAGCATCCCCCTCTTCTAAGTTCTGATTATATCCATGCTCTTCGGGGTTCTCTCCCTCCTCATCCTCATGGAGGGATGCTTCCTTGTCACGCTCTAGAGTCTGGTCTTGCTTCTCAATAGGAGACTTTTTTCCCTTTGTCTCTTGAGCAGCAATCTCTTCTTCTCTTACGAGCTGGTCTTCGGCTTCTTTATCTTCAATCTCCTTGAGCTGTTTCCCCCATTTTGCATTGAGCTTGGGATCGTTTGATTCTTTTATAAATTCAGCATTCATCTCTTTGCTGCTCTCACTGGAGGACTCATAAGCCACCTCATCGATTTCCTGATGCTCGAACAGTGGATGTTCGTGGTACTCAAATTCCTCATCCTCTGGCCTCGTTGCAGCCTCTAGCTGCTGTCGCTCAAGCTCGTCTGATATTTGCATTATTGCTTTCATCCTTGGTGTTTCAGTAGAGGGAATAGCCTGGGCTATTGTAGCCTGAACCACCAGATTAGTGAGCATCCCTGAGAGCTCGGATGGAAAATTTTGCATATATTTCATGAAAGACTTAGGAAGACCAAGTACAGGCATCGTAACAGCTGGAGCAGAGCGGAGGGAAGGAGACATAGAAGAAGAGGAGATGGGCGAGGTCATGGTAGATGATCAATCCATGAGAATGATCTGCAAGATTGGAGGAGTGGCAACAACGTGGATAGAGATGTCCACCATAGGCAGGGAGGAAACGGAAGCGGCAAGTGAAGCATGTGAGGCAGGAGTAGCAACACTAGTAGCAATGACTAAAGGAGGTGGTGACCTTAGCGAGCTTGATCCTTCTTCTCTGATCCCCAAGGGTTGGACATTTGGGCATCATAGTCGCCTTCGTGCCTCCAGTTGTCTTTCTCTTCTTCTTGGAAGGCTCTAGCTCAGAAGACTTGTGGGCATAGACCTTTAGTTTAGGCAGCTGCTCGCTGGCCCCCTTTCTCTTCTTGGTCTTGATAGATGGCAGTGTGCTAGATGTTTCCCCAGTTGCGGCGGTAGCTACTCTTCCATCGGAGCCACTTGGTTCACTTTCCAGTCCCTTGAATGTCAAGGCGACTACTTGTTGTTTTAGTCGAGCCACCTATTGGTCAATCCATGCCCTTGTTCGGATCTCAACGGGCCTAGTGAGTATGCTGATATCATCAAGCTCTGGTTCATTCCAATTAATTGCAAGCAACGACAAATTGGTGACAACATCATATCCTGGATCGATCACCGTGTCTTCATCTTCCTCGAGCTGGTCAGGGATCGGGCATAGGTTGATCCTTCATACATAGATGGCGGTTATGTGCATGTAGTGACTCAACCACACCTCAAGATCATCTTTGCAATTGGCCCAAAAAAATTTGACTTTGTGGAGGTGGGCATACTCTCATCCTAGCGCCTTCCTGATGTGTCCATACGGGTCCATTCGAGGCCGAGCTGTATATTGATGGAAGTTGTACTCAGCCAACTCCCTTTCTGAATACCCCGCACACTCGGAGGTATGAATCTTGTACATTCCTTGGCCAAGCCCAATGGGGTAAGACGGGCCCGCCAAATGCTTATCACTAAGGACAATATGAATATGTCGTAGCTGTCAGGTCAACTCCAATAAAATGATCCGATCATTGGGGTACCAGGGCAACTTATTTGGTCTTTTCATGAATCCCTCGGCATGGTGTATGTGAACTTCGAGAATTGTATGTAAAGGAAGTTATACTATTTGAGGAGAGCTCTGGAACTATGAGAAACTCTTCTTTGAAAGTCGCCCCTAAGGGACTGAATGATGTAGGCAATGAAGGCATCATTCACCTAGTAGTAATCTCTCTTGAAATTCCTGAATTGTAGCTGAGTCTATTTATCGTAAGGCTTGAGTTCCACCCCCGATGGATCACTAGGTACCATCATCAATCCCTGATACTACCGCCGATCAGCGAGGGAATATACCAAGTAGGAGGTCATGAAGAACTTGGAGGTCTTCTTCATGGTTGTAAACTGCTCATGGAAGCAATCACTGATTATCTTTCCCCAATAGAAGGCGGTCCCCTTGCCGTGGAGAATATCCTCTATGAAATAGAACATCCATTCTTGGAAGAAGGCTGCCGCAGGAAGGCCCATCACTCAGCTTAGCAAAGTTACGAGGTCATGGTAATCCTCAAAGAAGTCACTGCAAAAAAGCTCCCGAGGAAGCTTGCCAGCACTACCTCGCTTGTCCTTTAACCAATACTGATTGATGACCTTCTTGCACCCCAAGGGATCTTGCTCCCAAAGTTCCTTGCACTCCCACATGGTGGGGGTCTCCATGCTCTCATAGGCAGGAATGTGGAATGTTGTTATACCTAACGAGGACATGTCTACCAGGATATTTCCGTCCCGGTCCACTATAGTTCGGGTCTCCTCCTGGTGTGCTTCTATGCATGCCATTACTAGTTGTGGGGCCATCAAGGCCAGCAAAAAGCCTACAACTTTGGAAATTCCACTTTTCTTTATCAGTTTTTCTTTCTCTATCTTGGGGTTCATCCTGATCCTTTGCATGAATTCATCAACATCGACCTAGCCTATGTTGGTATCTATGATATCTCTCCAGAGAGAGATGACTCTGGATTGTATGGGGACCCCTTGGAACTTGTACTTCATCAAGTCCCTATCCTCCTTGCCTCAAGGTGTCCTAGCTATTCCTTTCCCCTTCTCCTTGGAAGCACCGGAAGTTTCTGCACTGGATTCCATAAATCCTGCACAAACGACAAGAATCAGTAGCAATAAACATGATGAAATGGTCCCGGACAAGTCCTTGCACACCAAGATTAGCTCTGCAATCATTATTGATATTCAATAAGCATATAACACTTGATCATTCATCGTTAGAAGGCAATGCAGAGAAACTGGGTTTCCAAGGCCGGAATTCCCTTGGCAGAATACCGTTTGAAAGGGAAAATTGAGGATGGAATTCCCAAAGGCATTTTTCGATGTTGGATTTGAGCATTAAAAGGTTGGCATGAAGGAAGACTTGATTTTAGCAAGTGGGTTGAAATACATTTTGGATTTGGAGGTCATTTAATCCTTCATTTGGGAGTTCAGGCATCAAATGCACGATGGTCATT
This sequence comes from Sequoiadendron giganteum, assembly GCA_007115665.2. Taxonomy (NCBI): domain Eukaryota; kingdom Viridiplantae; phylum Streptophyta; class Pinopsida; order Cupressales; family Cupressaceae; genus Sequoiadendron; species Sequoiadendron giganteum. The sequence continues at coordinate 293,856,045 of CM021108.1, forward strand.
CGAAACGGCGCAGGGGGGGTGGAAATCCGGGTCTCGGATTGTCATCACTAGGAAGCGGTTGCGGATCAGTCATTGGAAATGGTGAAATGGAAGAGCAAATATGGGGAATAAAATCTAGAGGACAGTCTCCAGAGATGGTCAGAGGATTCGACACAGCCAGGTGGCAAACAGAGCACCAGAACCCAGAGGTCGGGAAGCTGTCCCGAATTCGCCATTAGAATAGTGCCGGTCAAACAGAGTCCCAAGAGGGGAATTCTGGTGGTTAGAATCCGGAAGAAGCTCAGGGAAGAGTACCTAAATTTGGTTTCGGCGGGAGCGGACCAGGGTCTGTGAGTCAGAAAGACATGCCAGGACAGTCGTTTGGAATGGTAAATGTGACACGGAATTCCGAGGACGGAATTTTGGAGGTTGGGGTCTAGAGTGAATTTTGAGAAAGGTTCTGCCTAGAAGTTGGAATAGATTTGAGGAGTTGGGAACTTGGGTTCGGAAAGCCGCTCAGGGAAGGCCGTCAAGACGGTGGAGTCAGAACGGAATTCTGAGGACCGAATCCCAGGGTTGCTTTGATCTTCGAGTGGTTCCTTTGATTCAGAGGCCAAAAATGTCGAATGCGCTGGAGCTATTCAAAATTCTTTCACTCGGTTGGATGAAAATGAAAGGGAGAAAATCAGAATTTATAGCCATACCTACCATTAATGCAGCATTCAATTCCTTCGTACGATGGCAGGTGAAGTTGGTAAGTTCAATTTCGCAGTCGACGGTGGGAGGTTCGAAGTTCGGTGGCCGGGAAGACGTCCCGCCACGGCCATTGGAAACGGCAAAGCTTGAGAGGAAATTTGGAGGGGGAAACCCAACTTTTAGGGTCCAGGGTCCGGAAAGACGTCGGACGCCAGGCGTTGGAAATAGCAAACCCGAAATGGAAATCCGAAAGGGGAAATCTAGAAGGGGAAACCCGAGGGTCAGGGCCTGAAAAGAGCCATAGACACCAGAAAGGGAATTCTGACAAGGAAAACCCGAAATGACCCCAAAATTAGCATTTTTGAAAGGGGCGACTTTGGTCAAGCTTAAAATATGACTTTGGAGAACGTGCCAACCTTTTAGGACCCAAAATTGGGCATGCAAAATGAGGTAAAGCAAAAAGGGCTCAAGAAGCAAAAGAAGGAAAAGAGAGCCCCTGTTCCGAATGGGGCATGTGTGCAAAAGGCACAACAAATGGCGACTCCGCTGGGAGAACGCTCCCGGTGTTCTAGAGATAAATATTCATTCCGAACCCATGATCTCTGGTTTCACAAACCGAAGCTAACTTTCAAAGCTGAACTAAGAATAGTTTAAGAAAGGCGAGATTGAATCGAACTGCCATATCATCATGGAGGTGTGTGCATGTTGAGTTCATTTCCTTTCCTCGGAGAGAGCATGAATAACCACTAGTTGGGGGAGATAAGCTACGTAATTCGTCTGACCCAAAAAGTAACCTGGACATTGCTCTGCTGCTAGTCAGGCATACATAGCCCCGATGGAGTTGTCGCTATGACCTCGTGAACATAGCTCTACTACCAGGCAAGTGTCCATAGCCCTGGTAGAGATATTCACACAACCATACAGTTGTTATTTTCAATTTATTTATTGTTTATGCTGGATATTTCATTTTAGCACATTCTATTTTCTTTCGTTCAATCGTGTGAGCACCGAAGCTCACAATGGGCTTGAGAATCGCAGTGGTCACTGGAGTAGACTTTAGATTTTTCACTTATGCCCACATCCCAGTAGTCACCCTACCATTCTTTGGAAATATTTAAAATGTGTTTTGTGGATTCCATGACAAACACAAGGGATTCAAGCGAACAACCATCCTAGGGTAATTCAGAGTCTGAAAGTTGAAAACCGATGCTTAGGAGCTTTCAGAGGTTAATAATAAGGAATGAAGGCTTATCCAGAGAACAACGTGAAAGTGGATAGCGAGGCAAACCATCTGTCGGACCAAGCACGACCATCACAATAGAACAAGGAGACTCTTCCAAAATTACGACAGAACGGTTGGGTCAATGAGCAAAACTGAAGGACAAAGTAGGAAATCTATCCTAACCTATGCACAGGTATTTACACAAATAGCTTCCAAGAGCTCAAGCCTGAAAGTAATGCTTAAGGTGTTGCTCATTGATAGGCAATGGGACATCTTCACCAGTGAGAGTCTTTAGACGGAAGGTATTATCTCCAAGGATTTCAGCAATCTGAAAGGGGCCAAGCCAAAGCTTGTCAAATTTATTGTGTCCCCCTTTCTTTTCATGGGCCTTGTCCTAGTAGAGGACCAAATCATAAATGCGAAAGGCCTTAATTTTGGCTCGACGGTCAAACCATCTTTTGACTACGCCCTGATGTTTGGCAAAATTTTCTATTGCACGGTCTCGTACTTCTTCAAGGTGTAGCAGCTCGGTGAGGTGAGCCTCTCTGTGGTCTCCTCCTTCATAAAAGTCGTTGATAAACTAAAGGGTTGGGATTTTCAAATGTATGAGGAAGACGGGTTCTAAGCCATAGACTAGATGGTACAAGGAATCTCCAAGAGCAGCCTTGTGGCGGGTGCGATCTACCCACAAGGCGAAATGAAGTTGGGTATGCCAATCCTTGGGATTCCTATCTAGCAGCTTCTTAATCACCATGATCAATTTTTTGTTGGTGGACTCAGCAAGGCCATTGCCTTGAGGATAATAGTTGGAGGATAATTTGAGGGCGATGCCATAATCAAAGGCCCAGCTTGTGAATTTTAGTGAAGCAAACGCAGGGCCGTTATCACATACTAGAGCATATGAGAAACCAAAATGATTTAAAATGAAACTTTCTAAGAAATTGGTTACGACTTCAGTTGTACATTGCCTACAAGTTATTGCTTTTGTCCATCTAGTGTAGTAATCAAAAGCAGTTAGAATGTACCTATGTCCCGCAGACGATGGAGGACTTACCAAACCAATGAAGTCAAGACCCCATTGCACAAAAGGCCTTACCTCCAGGACAGGTTGTAGTGGGACAACAGTGTTACTTTCTCTAGCAGGTAGCAGTCTGGCACATGTGGCAAGTACGGACGTGGCCGTGAGTGTCCTTGAAAACGATGGGCGAATAATACCCAGCTCTGAATATTTGATGTGTGGTTGATAGACCTGAGCCATGGCCAGTTTCGAACTTGTCGTGGAATTCTTTAAGAACGCGATCAACTTCTTTCTTTCCTAGGCATCGTAGATAGATACCTTCATGATTTTTCTTATACAATATGGAGCCCTATAACATATAGTTGCTGCTTTTCAATCTAAGGGCTCGCTTTTGGACCCCCTGTAGGTAAGATGGACATTTATGATTCAGCAGGCAGTACACCATGTCATCGTACCATTCTCCTAGCGAGACATCCTCCACCTGGTACTGTTGTACCGTGAGTTTAGGTCCACCATCAATAACTACCTCTGTCATTGTTTGGGTGAGTTCCTGTCCTCTTACCAGATTTATCAGTTGGATCTCCATGTCGTACTCCTGTAGCACCATGACCAACTTTGCCCTTGATTCCCCCAACTCATTCTGCATAAGCAACGCTTTCACTGCGGGGTCAGGAACTATGGCAAAGACCTTGTTGTGTAAGATATAGTGCTGGAACTTCTTGAGTCTTTTGACAAGGTCATAAGCCTATTTTTCAATGTTATGATAGCATAGTTTGGCATCCTTCAAGGGGGCGCTCATGAAGGTGATTGGATGCTTGTTTCTCTCATCATCCTTTTGTGTCAAGATGTTGGTGCAGGAATGATCTGAAGCAAAAGAGTAAATGTAGAAGGGCTTCAGGTAGTTGGTACTGACCAGCATAGGGGCATCAGCAATTGCTTTCACTTTGGGAGTCCACTCGACCTTGGCATCTTGTTTCAGCATGGCATTGAGTGGTTTAACTATTTCCACAAAGCCTGTAATAAACTTGCAGACGAAGTTGATCTTTCTAAAAAAAGACTTCAATTCTTTCGTGCTGCCTGGTAGCTGGATTTTCATGATGGATTGAATATGTTCAGGGTCAATAGAAATTCCCCACTCTGACAAGACATGTCCAAGGAATTTCCCCTCAGTGACCCCAAAGATGCACTTCTTCAGGTTAAGGGAGACCCCAAATGCGCGGCACCTCTCAAAGACCTTGCATAAGTCAGCGATGTGATTACCCCACTGCTTTGAGAATACTATTAAATCATCCATGTAGATGATGATGCACTTACCAATCAGGTCCTTGAATGCAATATCCATGGCACACTGAAAGGTGGCGCCAGCATTGATTAGCTCGAAGGGCATTCTTCTATATGCAAGCGTTCCCCACTTGGTGGTGAATGTTGTCTTGTGTCGATCTTCATACTACACCATAACCTGGTTATATCCCAAATACCTATCCAAGAAGGACATCATTTGGGATCCGTTTACTACCTGCAACACTTCATCCAATGAGGGTACAGGATAGTTTTCCTTCTCTGAGACCCGATTAAGGTTGCAGAAGGCCACGCACAACTTGATTTCCCCATTTTTCATTTTGATAGGAACCAAGTTCACTACCCATGTAGAGTGTCTGACTGAAAAGATGATCCTGGCTGATAGCAACTTCTGTATTTCCTTATATATTATTGGCTCCAATAGAGCATTGACAGGGCGCTACCGCTGCCGGAACGGTTTCGCATCTGGCCTAAGAGGGATAGTGTGCATGATAATCGACATGTCATATGTCTTGAGATTGTCATAGCTCTAGGATATGATTTCATGGTATTTCTGTAGTGCTTCGATAATCCCTTTTCTTTCCTCTTGAGTGCATACTTTACCTATGAACACATTCTTGGCGTTTCCAGCCGAACCCAGATTGTAGGTGTCACATTGGCCGCTGATGGTATCCTTTTTAGCTTGTTGATCTTGGTCTCTGATCTGATCAAGGTCAAAGATTCACTCCAATTCGACCATTCCCCTAAGGATGGTGTTAGTTTTCAAGTTAATGATCCCCTATATATCCAAGTCCGCCTCTTGGGGTTCGACTTCATCGATTATCTGGGCAGCAAACACATCCAAACTGGTGATGAAGTCCAGTATATTCTTGTCATCATTGAATACCTGGAAATTGGCTACATTATCAAGCACTGACGGGACAGAAGTGAGTTCCATTGTGAATCGTTTGAGGCCAGATAGGGATAATGGATGTAGTGTGCTTGCCACTTGCACCAGGGTGTTGGCGGTATAGTTCTGAGCGTGTGGGATTAGCTGAATGTTGAATGCATCTAGCCCTTTTTGCAGATCCCATACACGGTGCCGGTAATTAGTGAGTCTTCGATCATAGAAGGAATAGAGTTTCTTGACTTGTTTTATGACTAACTCTAAATCTCCATACACTTCGAGCATCTTGACATCCTTTCTCAATGCCATTAAGAGGCCCAAGACCAAAGCTTCGTACTCTGCCACGTTGTTAGTACAATAAAAATGCAGTCTATGGGCAGAAAAGTATGATTTATATTTGGGACTGATCAATTCAAAACCTACTCCAGCTCTGTGCTTGGAATTAGAACCACCGAAGTGCAACGTCCAAAATCTAGGAGAATCCTTAGACGCAGGGCTGACAGATCCGGCTTTGACGCTCAATGGGGGCTGCATTTCAGTGACCGCTTTGGGAACTACAAGGATGGAACATGTTCATTCACCGGATGCAAATCCCGTTTTCTCCTTCGAAGTAGCTTATTTTTTGACATGTTCAATTGCTGTTTGGCACAAGCAGCAATCAAATTCTGAATGGGCAGCATTGTGCACCCGACACTAATTAGGGAGCAAGAGTTCCTAGAAGTTCATTCGAGTTCCTAGGCTGAGTTGGTCATGCATGTATTTCTCCATAAAATCTTGGAAACCATCAAGCAGTCTCCAACTGTCGCTCTCTCCCAACCCCTCATCATCAGATTCGATGAGCACTTCAGTGCTCTAAGGAGCATTTCTCAAATTAGCAGGCGAGTTGCATAGTATGAGGAAGACCTCGTTTGTTCCCTCATCTTCAGGGTATTCCTATTCATTCCGATCTGATACTGGGGAATAATTCCCCAAACTGGTTTCAACATACAACACCTCGTTCATGTTGTTGTATTCAGTGATCATAAATCTCATCTGAGGCTCTCTATCAATCTAGATCTGATTAGACATTCCTTTCCATGGTAGCCACATGTGAGAGTAATCCGTAGCAGCATATCTGTTCAATGCTCTCATGAAATCCCTGCCTAGGATTATACAATAGATATCCGGGATGTCGGCCACCTATATGTCAATAGTTTGTTGGATCTGAGGATCAGTAGCAACTTGCATGGGTATCCTGTTGATCTCCCCCACTATGCTAATTTTGGTTTTATCAAGCTGCATTACCTTTCACCAGGAAGGAGTGGGTGTGATCCCGAGTGCCTTGCACACACTCAAGGGCATGACATTAGCCAATGCTCCTAAATCAAGCAAATAATTATGGAGGTTCTTTCTGAACACCCGGATGGTGGTCAGAGAGGGAGGAGTTTCAAATTTCCCTTGAAACAACCCTCCAAAAATGTCCACCTGAGTGACTTGACCTTTATCTTTTTCGCTGCCCTTGTTTTGAGTTGGTGCCTGATTAGCTGCCCTATCTGGCTACTTTCCTTCCTATTGAACTGTTGGCTAGTCAACCTTACTGTTAAAGATTTGTCTGGCAAACAATTCACTTGGCTGATCATTAAAGGAGACCTTCTTCGCTGGAGTTTCCTAAGTTGACCCCTGTGGTGGAGTGCCATTTATCATTCTGAAAAAAGCATTCCGGATAGCAGGCACCTTTAGGAGTTCAAAAGCTAACACACTTAGCTTCACCTTCTTGAACTCCTCAGTAATATACTCCCCCATCTACTTAATCTCTTGATCATGGGAAACATTCTGGGAGGAGCTAGCGGTTTGACTTTGGCCGTTGTTTTGTTGTTTGTTTCTGCTAAGATATCATGTGGGTGTAAGTGGAAAACCCAGATTATTCTTTGCACTCGGATCGGGAGGGGTGCTGAAATTGTTCGACGGAGTGGAGGTCATGAAAGGACCTCCAGCATGGCCTCCGACTTGTCTATTTCTAAGGTTGTAAGGGGTAGTCCACTGGTGAAACATTTGGACTTCATCCTCCCTAGATTCTTCATCGTCATCTTTGGGACCATTATCTACTGAATTGAAAAGCTGGGCTAAAGGGCTTTCGAAAATTACCTCTCTCGCCACATCATGATGGCTTGAATCAGCATTTTCCACTTTGAGGATGTTGCATTCCACCTTTGGGAAAGGGGCCTGATTTAACACGAACACCGAGGCATCGTATGGATCAGACGAGACAATGTCTCTGCATCCCAAATTATCGACTGCATTTTGAACCTCTACTTGGAAATTTTGACATCAGTTTGAAATTTTGGACAATCTAATTTGGAATGTCGGCTCGTCTTGTGTATGCAGCACCAACTAGATAAAGTAGCCTCTGCCAAGTAAACTCTACTTGCGGGGTTCTCATTATTGTTACTGTTGGGTTGATCAAGAGGCGTGGGAACGTCGCCATTGTTGGGGCGTGTATTCCATATCCGGTTTTTCCTCTGGAAGGGTCTACTGTCAAAGTTCTGCCCCGAGTTCTGATTCCTATTATAATTCTGCCTTGATGACGTACCAGCATCCCGATTGTCTCGATTTTCCCTATTAAGGTTGGCCTAGATGCTCTTTTGCGATGTCTGCAGTTGATTATTTTGGTTCCTTAGGTGCGTCATCTCGATCGACATTTTCTTGATCATCTCTATAAGCTCGTTGATTCTATCCTTTTCGGTATTGTTTGGTTGCGGTGCGGCATTTTGAAGGAACACAGGCTGTGCCACCGGCTGATTCTGGTGAGCGGGTGTAAATTCTATCGCTTGAAGGTATGCCGACATCTGGGACTGTTGTGGATGCGATTGTTACTACTAGGGCAGCAAGAAATGTGGTACTAGATATGCCTGGTTCATTGGCTACCCAGGATGCAGAACCATAGGTAGCTGCGGCACTGGGTTTAGCAAAGGCGTCTGATGCTGTTAGGCTTGCGTGAGTCCCTATATTTGCATCGGATGCATAGCTTGCCCAAGAGAAGGCAGCGGATCAGATATATTCTCTCCCAAATATGTGCTGGCAATGATGGCTTCAGCATATGCATCGACCAACCTAGTAGGTGGCGGTCTCATCCTTTTTACCAAGGCTGAAGTAAGGTTGTCCAATGCTGCATAGTAAAAAGGTAGGACAATAGCATCATTGAAAACATACAGGGCCTACAACCGAGTGTATGCTCTGTAGAAGCGGTCATTGAATGAGCTGATTGGTTCATTGATTTCCCTTTGAACTGACATGAAGTATCGGTACGAATCTGTGGGACTGACTGGGGTCTTGAACTTCTGCAGAAAAGCACTCTTCAGAAGATCCCATGTATTGATAGTTTCGATCGGTAGGTTGACGTACCAATAGAAGGCCTCCTCCCCTAATGAGTAAGGAAAGATCCTACAAGCTACATCCTTGTATATGATCTGCATGGTCTTTAGGCGATTTCAAAAATCTTGACATGTTCTTCGGTCGTTCTCTGCAGATCCCGAGAGTTGAACTTTGTGCAGAAATTCTCATGATTCTTTGGCATATCATGGTAGAGGTTGAAAGCGAGAGGAGATAGGATATTACCCAGCCACACCATTGGGAAAGGTAGTGGAGGCGGTTGCGCTAGATTGGTCTGCAGCTGTGATGGGGCAACAGCAATAGATGAGACAGCAGTGGGGCTGGTGACCATGTTTGGCTGAAAGGCAACATTCAGCCTAGATGGAGCGGTAACCTGGAAGGCTATATGGATTGGATGAGCGGAAGGTGGAGCTATCAGTGAAAGTGAAGGAGACGGAGGTGGAAAGGCAATGAGATACTCGGTGGGGATGGTGATGGATGATTCCCCCTGTTTAGCTCTTTTAGCTTGGGTAAGGGGTTGTAATTCCTGTAACTCTCCCTTGTTGGGTGTAGACCTCAAGAATCGGTGGAATCTTTCAAAGGATAATGACCCAATTTGATCCAGCTTATCCGTTGGGCCCTCTTTCTAGTGCTAGTTCTGTTGATGGTGTTTTTATGCACTTCACAGCACAGGTAATACGTAGGTGCATTACCTCTCTTGAAAGACAATCTTCCACAATCAAATTGCAAAACACTATCCCAAGGTCTCTCGGATGTCAGGTCATAACGAAGCTTGGAACATATCAGTTGTTTGATGTGATTTTGTTGGAATCACAAGGTGGTCTTATGTGGTCAAAGCTGTAGGAGAATTGGGTCGGTGAATGGAGTTCGGTGGATATGAAATTACTATACCTTACTGCAAGTTCGGGCAGCAGTCTTGGACTCCATTGTTTCATCAGATTTGGCTTTAAAATGTGCAACGAACCTTAGCACAAGTTGTTTCTTAAAAAAAAGGAAAAAGGGCGAGGAAGAAAGATGGTTCCTGGACCTGCAACTACTGATGAATAGTGATCATGGAGGTTCCTGCTATGGACAGTTTCCTTAAACAGAATTTCACTTAATCTGAATTCTCACAATATCATGAAATCTATGCTATCTTCTAAGAACTACAGATATTCATCATTCATTCGCCATGGAAATGTGAATAAAGATAAATTTTAATGAGCAGCAATGAGATTAAAGTCTAGGTTAACTTTACATAGTCATATACCAGCAACAAATGACCAAAAGTATGGACGAGGAAAGCATACACACAGCAGTAATCTTCAAAACCAAAGACACCATACTAATTCTACCAAAGTCAATCTAAGGATACTAAAACAGCAAAGTAACTTGAATCAAAGTTCTAACTAAATGGAGAAGAATCATGAAACATGTGGAGAAACCCAGAAATACACCAGAAAATGACTGTATTTTCTATTATATTTTCAGCAGCATGTCTTTACAACAACTCAACTCTCTAAAATGAGAGGAGGAGAGCCCTAATTATAGTTTCCAAAAAACAAAATGAGTGGTCAAGATTCAATTCTATTGTGTGGCCAATATTCACTTTCCAATAGGGTTTCACCTACCCCCAAATATATTACATTTATAAATTCATTCTTGTATTTTCCCTGTTTCATCTTCTAGTGACAACACTATAGCAATTTCGACCTTTAGCTATTTCCCCTTTGTTGTTGCTATTCTTTGCAGAATTCTTCATTGATAATAGGGTTGCCTTCATGCTTCTTCAGCACTGCATACTCTATGAAGTTCAGGATCAGCGGCTAGAGCTTATCCATCTCCATGATGTCTAATCACAGCACTTGATAGCTCCATTCCTAGGAATTGTTGACAAGTTTCTTCCAGTCCTCTTCATATTTGGCTGCACTATCCCTGAAAATCTCTGACTATGCGAAGGCACGGGCTGCTAAACTCATGAAGTCCATGGTGACTTCAACTAACATCCCATCTTCCATGATTTTCAAGAAGTGGGGCCTTATGCTCTTAGGGTTGATCTCAGCTACGGGCGGCTCATACCCCATTATCAATTTGATGTACCGAGAGCACTCTTCTCTAGAATCCCTAGCCCATTCGATGTCTGGCACTATTTGCTCAATAATCTGCTCGAGTCTTTTCCTCCTGTGATTGAAATATCGCTTCCAGACATCAACTAACCAGTGGTCATCATCCTTGAAGGCCAAGTCCTTCTCCCAGACCTCACCTGGCAACGCGCGTATGGCCTTGATCTTTGGATAGGTTGCCTCATACTTCCTTGGGAACTCCTCACAGATCTGCCTCGTACCCTCAAGGGTCCTTTACACTTCGAGGAACTTATTTGCTATCCAGACAGCCAAATTGATGCTTGTGTTTCCCATGTTTAAGACCTGTCGGAACCATTTTTCCATAGTCTGGTCTAAGTTCCTTCTCTTTTCTAACTTATTAATCTTCTCTTGGGACCATAGCTGAGACGAGGTGGATGACATCATGAGCTACTCATTCAGGGACGACCACTGCTGAATGTAGGTCGTTAGATCGGCCACTTGTTCCTTGAGCTCCTCCTTTGAAATCTTATCCTGTTGGATAAGGTGTACCACTATGGTGACCAACTCCTGAAGGTGATCGACCTTCTTTTCTCTTGTGGCCACTCCCAAGTCGATGGTGGAGACGTTATAAATTATACCCTATTCTCCAACCACTGGTGTCATTATCTGCACCGCCCTTGATCCTGAGGCATCCATGGTTACCTTCAATTTGAACTTTGGTTTCTTCTCCTTCTTTTTGGTGCTTACTTGTGCTCTGACCATAATGGCTTCCAGCCTTGCCTTGGGATCCTTCAAGGTGGGAGTCTTCTGCTTCAACTGCCTTTGCAGCCACTCGAGTACTTGGGGCTCCTCCCTAGGTGGTTCACTCTGACTTCCCCTGTCTTTCTTCTCAAGGTCGACGGTTCTAACAACAAGAGCCTCCTCTTTAGTCCTCGTATCTTCCTTCTCATCGGAGTCTTGTTCAAGGGTTTTATGTTTAGTGGGGGATTCAGTATGCAACTACTCTTTAGGTGGATCTTCTTTTTCAGCATCCCCCTCTACTTCATTCTAATTATATCCATGCTCTTCGGGGTTCTCTCCCTGGTCATCCTCGTGGAGGGATGCTTCAGGAGACTTGCTGCCCTCTGTCTCTTGAGCAGCAATCTCTTATTCTCTTATGAGCTGGTCTTCGGCTTCTTTATCTTCAATCTCCTTGAGTTGCTTCCCCCATTCTGCATTGAGCTTGGGATCATTTGATTCTTTTATAAATTCAGCATTCAGCTCTTCGTTGCTCTCACTCGATGACTCATAAGCCACCTCACTGATTTCCCGGCGCTCGAATAGTGGATATTCATGGTACTCAAATTCCTCATCCTTCGGCCTCGTTGCAGCCTCTAACTGTTGTCGCTCAAGCTCGTCTAATATTTGCATTATCGCTTTTATCCTTGGTGGTTCAGTAGAGGGAAGGGGAACTAGAGCAGAGGCCATAGCCTAGGCTTGCAGCCTGGCTCATCGGATTAGTGAGCATCCCTGAGAGCTCGAATGGCACATTTTGCATATATTTCATGAAAGACTCAGGAAGACCAAGGACAGGCATTGTAGCAGCTGGAGTAGAGGGGAGGGAAGGAGACATAGAAGAAGAGGAGATGGGCGAGGTCGTGGTAGATGATGAATCCATGGGAATGATCTGCAAGATTGGAGGAATGACAGCAAGGTGGACAGAGATGTCCACCGTAGGCGGGGTGGAAATGGAAGCAGCAAGCGAAAAATGCAGGGTGGGAGCATCAACAGTAGTAGCAACGACTGAAGGAGGCAATGACCTTGGTGAGCTTGATCCTTCTTCTCTAATCCCAAGGGGTGGACCCTTGGGCATCATATTCGCCTTCGTCCCTCCAGTTGTCTTTCTCTTCTTCTTGGAAGGCTCTGGCTCAGAAGACTTGCACGCATAGACCTTTGGTTTAGGCAGCTACTCGCTGGCCTCCTTTCTCTTCTTGGTCCTGACAGATGGCAGTGTGCTATATGTTTCCCCAGTTGTGGTGGCAGCTGCTCCTCCATCAGAGCCACTTGGTTCACTTTCCAATCCCTTAAATGTCAAGGCAACTCCTTGTTGTTTTAGTCGGGCCACTTGTTCGTCAATCCATGCCCTTGTTCGGATCTCAATGGGCCTAGTGAGTATGCTGATATCATCAAGCTCTGGTTCATTCCAGTTAATTGTAGGCAGTGGCAAATTGGTGACAGCATCGAATCCTAGATTGATCACTGTGTCTTCATCTTCCTTGAGCTAGTCAGGGACCGGGTACAAGTTGATCCTTCGCACATAGACAGTGGTCATGCGCATGTAGTGCCTCAACTGCACCTCAAGATCATCTTTGTAGTTGGCCCAAAAGTCTTCGATGTTGTGGAGGTGGGTATACTCTCATCCTAGTGCCTTCCTAATGTGTCCGTACGAGTCCATTTGAGGCCGAGTTATATATTGATAGAAGTTGGACTCAGCCAACTCCCTTTCTGAATACCCCACACACTCGGAGGTATGAATCTTGTACATTCCTTGGCCAAGACCAATGGGGTAAGACGGGCCTGCCAAATTCTTATCACTTAGGATGCTATGAATATGTCGTAGCTGTCGAGTTAGCTCCAATAGAATGATCCATTCATTGGGGTACCGGGGCAGCTTATTTGGTCTTTCTGTGAATCCATCGACACAGATGTATGTGAACTTGGAGAATTGTATGTAAAAGAAGGCATACTATTTGAGGAGAGCTCTGGCACTATGAGAAACTCTTCTTTGAAAGTCGCCCCTAAGGGACCGAATGATGTAGGCAATGAAGGCATCATTCACCTGGCAGTAATCTCTCTTGAAATTTTTGAACTGTAGCTGAGCGTATTTATCGTAAGGCTTGAGTTCCACCCCTGATGGATCACTGGGTACCATCGTCAATCCCTGATAATGCCACCAATCAGCGAGGGAATATACTAAGTAGGAGATCATGAAGAACTTGGAGGTCTTCTTCACGGTTGTAAACTACTCGTGGAAGCAGTCATTGATTATCTCTCCCCAATAGAAGGTGGTCCCCTTGCCACGAAGAATCTTCTCTATGAAATAGAACATCCATTCTGAGAAGAAGGCCACTGCAGGAAGGCCCATCACTCGGCTCAACAAAGTTACGAGGTCATGGTAATCCTTAAAGAAGTCATTGCGAAAAAGCTCCTGAGGAAGCTTGTCAGTGCTACCTCACTTTTCCTTTAACCAATACTGATTGATGAACTTCTTGCACCCCAAGGGATCCTACTCCCAAAGTTCCTTGCACTCCCCCATGGTGGGGGTCTCCATGGTCTCATAGGTGGGAATGTGGAATGTTGCTATTATACCTGACGGAGACATGTCTGCCAGGATATTTCTGTCCCAATCCACTATAGTTCAGGTCTCCTCCTGGTATGCTTCTACGCATGCCATTACCAGTTCTAGGGCCACCAAGGCCAGTGGGAAGCCTGCAGTTTTGGCAATTCCGCTTTTCTTTATCAGTTTTTCATTCTCTGTCTTGGGGTTCATCCTGACCCTTTACATGAATTCATCAACATCGACCTGGTCGATGTTGGTATCTTTGATATCTCTCTAGAGAGAGGTGACTCTAGATTGTATGGGGACCCCTTAGAACTTGTACTTCGTAGGGTCCTCTTCCTCCTTGCCTTGAGGTGTATTGGCTATTCATTTCCCTTTCTCCTTGGAGGCATTGGAAGTTTCTGCATTGAATTCCATAAATCCTGCACAAAAGATGAGAATCAGTAACAATAAACATGATGAAACGGTCCTGGACAAGTCCCTACACACCAAGATTAGCTCTGCAATCATTATTCATATTTAATAAGCATATAACACTTGATCATTCATCGTTAGAAGGCAATGCAGAGAAACAGGGTTTCTAGGGCCGGAATTCCCTTGGCAGAATGTCGTTTGAAAGGGCAAATTGAGGATGGAATTCCCAAAGGCATTTCCTGATGTTGGATTTGAGCATTAAAAGGTTGGCATGAAGGAAGACTTGATTTTAGCAAGTGGGTTGAAATCCATTTTGGATTTGGAGGTCGTTTGATCCTTCATTTGGGAGTTCAGGCATCAAATGCAGGACGACTGTTGGAAACGGTGTAGGGGAGGCATAAATCTGGGTCTCGGATTGCCATCACTGGGAAGTGGTTGCAAATCAACCATTGGAACAGAGCACCAGGACCTGGAGGTTGGGAAGCTGTCCCGAATTCGCCATTAGAACGGAATCCCGAGAGGGGAATTCCGGTGGTCGAAATCCGGAAAAAGCTCGAGGAAGAGTACATGAATTTGGTTTCGGCGAGGAGTGGACCGAGGTCCAGGTGTCGGGAAGACGTGCCAGGATGGTCATTTGGAATGGCGAACGTGACATGGAATTCCAGAGGTCAGGGTCTGGAGTGAATTTCGAGAAAGGTTCTGCCTAGAAGTTGGAACAGATTTGCGGAGTCGGGAACTTGGGTTCAGAAAGCTGCTCGAGGAAGGCCGTCGAGACGATGGAGTCAGAACAAAATTCTAGGAATGGAATTCTGAGGACCGAATCCTAGGGCTAATTTGATCTTCGAGTGGTTCCTTTGATTTTCAAGTCTCCAGACAAACTTCGAGTGTTCGGGGTCTGGAGGTCGGGAAGGCCCTTGGGCGAGGCCGTGTAAAATGGCAACGACGCAATGGAATCCTGCGAGGGGAAGTCCGGAGGTCGAAGTCTGACGATGGTTTCGCCGTGTGGAATTTTTGAGGTTCGAGTTTGCAAACGGCGGTGAGAAAGTTCGGGCCTGAAGGATGTCGACAACTGTTTCGAAGAATGGTCGTGGAGAGGTGAAGTCCCGAATTGAATTTTAGCCACTTAGCGATTGATTTTTTACATTTTTAAAATGTGGGTTTTTAGCGGAGGGCCTTCACCTAACGAATTTTAACATGCTTTTTGCATTTTACATCATTTAAGGCTTGAAAATGACAAAATGAAGAACAAGGGTGCGGACGGCGGGCATACCTCAAGATCTCGAAGATGGTTTCTGATGGCCACGCGGAAAATGTTGGAAAATAGAGCTCAGATTCGGAGGCTGAAAATGTCGGATGCGCTGGAGCTCTTCAAAATTATTTCACTCGGTCAGATGAAAATGACAGGGAGAAAATCATAATTTATAGCCATACCTACCATTAATGTAGCATTCAATTCCTTCGTACGGCAGCAGGTGAAGTTGGTAAGTTCAGTTTCGCAGTCGGCGGTGGGAGGTTCGGAGTCCGGTGGCCGGGAAGACGTCCCGCCATGGTCATTGGAAACGGTAAAGCTCGAGAGGAAATCCGGAGGGGGAAACCCAACTTTCAGGGTCCGGGGTCCAGAAAGACATCGGACATCGGGCGCTAGAAACAACAAACCTAAAATGGAAATCCAGAAGGGGAAATCCGAAAGTTGAAACTCGGAAGGGGAAACCTGGGGGTCCAGGCCTGAAAAGAGCCACAGACACCAAAAAGGGAATTCTGACAAGAAAAACCTGAAATGACCCCAAATTTAGCATTTTTTAAAGGGTGACTTTGGTCAAGCTTAAAATATGACTTTGGGGAACGTGTTGACCTTTTAGGACACAAAATTGGGCACGCAAAATGAGGTAAAGCAAAAAGGGCCCGGAAAGCAAAAGAAGGAAAAGAGGGCCCCTGTTCCGAACGGGGTGTGTGTGCAAAAGGCACAACAAGGACCAACACAAGACAACTTTCACATGTCCATGGGGAACATACTACTGGAATGGTATGCCTTTTGGGCTTAAAAATGTTGGAGCTACATATCAACGTGCAATGATGACTATTTTCCATGACCTTGTCCATACTCTCATGGAAGACTACATCAATGACATAATAGCCAAATCATTAACAAGAGCAGATCATTTGAAAGTACTTGACAAGATATTCCAAAGATTGGAAAATTACAATGTAAGACTGAATCCAAACAATTATGTCTTTGGTGTTAAATTAGGAAAAGTTCTAGGATACATCATTTCTAGAAGAGGCATTGAGGTGGACCCTACAAAAGTAAGAGCTATAATGGAAATTCCTCCACCAGTCAGCATCGATCAGCTAAGAAAACTACAAGGGAGATTACAGTCCATTAGACACTTCATAGTACAGTTAGCAGAAAAGATACATCTGTTCCAACATTTTATCAAGAAGGGGGTACCATTTGCATGGACACCCAAATGCCAAGAATATTTTTAAAAAATCAAGGATTATCTGCTTACACTGCTTGTGTTAGTGCCACCTATAGATGACATACCTTTGATACTTCACATTTCAGCAACTCAGTCAACACTAGGAGCCCTACTTGCACAAAATGATGATCAAGGTCATGAAAGGGAAGTGTACTACATCAGTCGTACTTTGGTGGGATATGAATTGAACTACAATAACATAGAACGTTCCTATCTTGTGGTAGTCTTTGCTACTCAAAAACTTAGGCACTATATGCTAAACCACCAAACTATTCTAGTCGCAAAGATAGATCCTCTGAAATATCTCCTAAGTAAAGAAACATTAACAAGTCAATTGGCTAAATGGGTGATGATACTTAGTGAATATGACATCCAGTATGTGGAAAGGAAAGCTATAAAAGGGAAAGTAATTGCAGATCAATTAGCATATGCACCAATTAAGGCAAACCATCCTTTAGTGGCAGATTTTCTTGATGAGTTTATCTTCAAAGTTGACACTAGAACCACATGGAAATTATACTTTGATAGGGCATGTACTAATCATGGTTCAAGAGAAAGCATACTATTTATTACACCTCAAGGTGATACTATTCTTAAATCATTCAGGATTGCTTTCCCTTGCACCAACAACATAGCGGAATATGAATCCCTAGTGACAGGACTAAGAATGGTAGCCCAATGGAAGATCAAGGGTTTACATGTTTATGGAGATTCTCAGCTAGTAGTCCAAAAAGTTAATGATGAGTATGAAACTAAAGATGAGAAACTTTCTCCCTAAAAGCACATGGCTCATAGTTTCAAATAGTACTTTGATGACGTCAACTTTCAACAAATACTACGCATTCAGAATAGGGCAGCAAATGTTATGGCAACCGTGGGTTCTTTATTGGATATTCCTAGCAATGTGCCTAAATTTGAGTTTTTGGTCGAACAACTTTTGGTCCCTGCCTATGATGTCCCCGATTCCATGATGGTGTGTACAATTTTTGGTCCTACTTCCCCTTGGTACAAGGACATATACGACTATTTAAGTGCCCAAATCCTACCTTTAGACCTATCAAACAACCAACGTAGAACCTTTATCCATAGGTCTACCAAATACACCATCATCGGAGATACCATGTATAGACGTACCTTATATAACCTTGATGAGATGTCTCGATGCTGAAGAAGCATAAGAAACCTTGCAAGCGGTACACAAGGGTATATGTGGATCCCATTCTAGTGGTCCTACTCTAGCCCACAAGATTATGAGATTAGGTTATTATTGGCCTACAATGGAAAAGGACTCATATATCTTTGTCAAGAGATGTCGACAGTGTCAGATACACAGAGATTTGATATGCATGCTAGCACAGGAGCTTTGCCTGATTACTTCACCATGGCCCTTTTCCCAATGGGGACTTGACCTCATAGGTAAGATACACCCTCCATCATCCAATGGCCATAAATTCATCATAACTGCCACTGAATACTTCACCAAGTGGATCGAGGCTATTCCCATGACTTACATCACCAACACACAAATATCCAAGTTTATTCTAAACTATATCATTTGTCGGTATGGTGTACCTCAATCCATCATCATAGACAATGGTCATCCATTCAAAAAACAATAAGTCTGCCATCTCTGTGAAGAAGTCCATATCCAACACCATTTTTCCACCCAATATTACCCACAAGGTAATAGCCAAGAAGAGGCGTCTAATAAAACCATTATCAGAATCCTCAAAAATACGATCAATGACGTTGGTCGTGACTGGCACCTACAGCTTAATCCTAATTTATGGGCCTATTGCACAAGCATCCATACTCCCACCAACGCCACTCCATATTCCCTAGTATTTGGTTCTGAAGCTATCTTACCTATTGAGGTTGAAATTCCTTCCCTAAGGGTATCCTTGAAAGGTCATATTGACGATGAAGAGTATCGTGTATCCAAATTGCATGAGTTATAATTCTTAGATGAATGAAGATAGAAGGCATTAGATCATCTTCAAGCATATCAAAACTATCTTCATCGCAGCTATAATAGGAAAGTTCTAAATCGACACTTTGGCATTGGTGACCTGGTCTTAATGGAGAATCCTAAGAATCGGACAGAAAGAGAAAAACTAGGTAAGTTTGAACCTAACTAGTTAGGGCCTTATATTGCTATAGAAGCCTTTGGATCAAGAGCATATCAACTCTCAACCCTTGAAGGAGAACCACTTTTGTCACTGATCAATAGCCTTCATTTGAAGAGATACTATGCGTATCTTCTGAGAACCATGTCTTAACCAGAAAAATACAAAAAAATGGGAAAAAAAAAAATTTGTTACCTTGATGAAAACCTGGAAAATAGGTGTCATGTGTAATCGATTGTGCTCCTTCATCTACCATCACTCCAATTAGACTTTTCACCATCACTCATAATAAAAGGTTGTCTTATCCATTACTTGGAACGATTGACATCAAGTCCACTCTGTCTCCCCACTCCATCCTATAGGTCTTATTCTTGACTGGGGGAAAATCCTTGATCTGCATCATTTGGACCTTGTACATAGCATTCCACCATCAGAAAATGTCCTGAAAAAAACTCAAAAACATCATAAAATGTCCTAAAAAAATCAAAAAACATCAAAAAAACTCCAAAAAGACAAAAAAATCAAAACATGTCAAAAATCCCAAAAAATAGAGTCAGAGTCAGTCATGTCAAGTCAATCGTAGACATAGTCGAACTACGTTGCCTCTACAACTGGACGTAGGCAAGGCCATCAGTCGATGTGCCCCTGAGGCATTAGGTTTGTCTATCTAGGTTTGTCATGTATCACACACATACAATCATGACTCATTATTTATATATATCAAATTCATTGGTCGTGTCGAACTATGAGGTCTCTATGTGTATAACGTAGGCAAGTCCATCAATCGATGAGCCCCCAAGGCTGCACTAGGTCAGTCCCTTAGGGTTTATCGCATGCACTATCACACATGTCACATCATCAAGTTAGGTACATATTTTAAGTCAGTTATGTCAGTCAAACTCTATTCAAACTACGAGGTCTCTAAGTGTACAACGTAGGCAAGGCCATCAATCGATGAGCCCCCAAGGCCACACTAGGTCAGTCCTTTAGGGTATATTGTATCAAGTCAACACACACACACACAATAGTCAAGGCTTCAAAAACAAGTTAAGCATTAACAAGGAAAACATGTCAAACTGTCATCAAGTCAAAATCACACACATTGTCAAAATGATCAACTTATGTCTTCAGCAAGATATGTCTTTCTTGTCAACAGGCATCGTCATTTATCATAGTCTCATGTATCTTGTCACATCAATGACATCAGACTCAAATGTCTTATACGGCACATGTCTTTTTGAAACCAAGCTTTGTCATGCCTTACACAAATAGTCACAAAGTCGAAACCAGACTCAACGTCTTATACGATATGTGTCATCCCTCACATCGGGCTATGTCAAACATCACACAATCACACAAGATCAATTTTTTGCAAATAATTTTATTGGCTTTATGACTTTATATCTTATTTTGTCTTATCTTTCTATAGATTTGTATTTAAGTCCGGTTACTAGCTTTCTCAAGGATGTCCCTTGAAGGATTTAGAGAAGCAAGGATGTCTCGAGACTCTTTTTCTTTAACTGATGTCTGTCAACAGTCTTTCAAACTTCGGATTTTGAGTCATGTTACTAGTTTCCTCGAGGATGTCCCATGAAGGATTTAGAGGATAAATGACATCTCATGACCCATCTTTTATTTGTTTGTTGTCTGTGGTTTGTCTTGACAAAAAGACTGAGGCAATTTGGCCTTTAGTATGAGTTAAAGACACTCATTGTCTACAACTGTCTATTTTTTGCAAGTGGATGACTTTGTACACTATGGTCTATCTCATATCATGGTGTGTACTATCCTTTTGTGTCATGTCCCACCCAATGATGATTTAATGCAAGGCTTAGTATGTATTTGGAAATATATTGAAGATTTTATAATTTTTGTAATATCCATTTCTGATACTAACATCCATGTCTACTATTCATCTTTTTTCTGCTCTAACATTTCTTCTTTTCAACATCTTCATTATCCTTATCTATTTTCCCCTAGTCTCTTATCCTACATATTCCAGACCTCTCATTGATTTCGAGAGCACACTCATGTTCTTTGAACCTACTTGTCCTCTCGAGGGGGCATACCAATACCTCCTCATCATCCTTCCTCACCCTACTTTTACTAGGGCATATTTTTTTTTCAATTTCTTTGACACAATGCGATAAACAACATTGTATCAAAGAGGGGCAAAGTGTAGACACTAAAAATTGGTCTAGGCCTACGAGTACCATTTTCGATGTAATTTCTAAATGTCCATGGTCATGATTAAATAATATTAATTATTTAAATAATTCATTATGACCCTTATTCAACTTTGATTAATTAAATAAATCTTATTTATTTAATTACGTCACTAATTAATTAATTATCTTTCCGAATTAAATAATTTATTATTTAATTTAATCTTTATCATATTTTCGACTATTATTAAATATTCATTTCAAATTATTTAAT
The DNA here is from genome assembly GCA_007115665.2 of Sequoiadendron giganteum. NCBI lineage: Eukaryota > Viridiplantae > Streptophyta > Pinopsida > Cupressales > Cupressaceae > Sequoiadendron > Sequoiadendron giganteum. The sequence goes on from CM021108.1 coordinate 293,877,355, forward strand.
TATTCAATTAACCTTTTCAAATGTCAATTAAATAAAATCATTATTTATTTAATTAAATCTTTTCAAATTTTGAATGTTGAATTAAATAAACATTTAACTCATAAAAAGAGTTATTTTTGTCACATTCTTCTATCACCTACTTAACTAATTATCCACTCATCATCTAACTTGAGATCTATTTAAATCCGTCAATTATCTCTTGATTCGATGTTTGATCGTCTCTACGAAGAGACTCCCTGTCTTGATCAATCAGTTATCTAGTTCTAACTCTTATGCATGCACATATTTATTAATTAAATATATTTATTTAATTAATTAATTCATGTGTGCATTCAAACAGATCGTTGTTGAATTCTAACTTTATCCTTTTCATTCAAAGTCTTATTCTTCTATTTTTGAAGACTTTCAACTGAAGATTAAATCATTTATTTAATCTTGATTTCTTATTCTTAAATATTTTTGGATAGTCTTAACACCAGATTAAATTATTATTTAATTTAATCTTTATCCTGTAGAATTTCCCAACTCACATTCTAATTGACACAAATCTCACATCACATGGAATTCATCAATCTCAATCATTGATCTCTCTTTTGAATCTGAGTCGATCGTTCGAAAACCGGCTTTCTATAAATTGACCTTGCATTCATCATTATTTCTCCTCCCAAAATCTATATACTTTTCGAAGAAACTTGTTAATCTTTGATATTTTTCTATAATCACATACATCAAGGCTATACTTGCACACTTATTAAAATCTGAGGGAAATTATACTATAGAAAGAAAAATGGAGAAGGAAAATCAAGATAATTCAAAGAGGTGGACTGATATTCGGTGAGATTGTTTCATATTTCTTTATTTATTGTTTAGTTTATTTACTTCGTTCTTTGTTGTTTGATTTATATTAATGCATGTTTATATTAGATTTAATCGATCTTGCTTGCAGAGTCATTTTTATCTACGTCACATTTGCTTATGGGTTTGGGTACATGTATCGAGATTATGCTAGAGAAAGGGATGAGATATGCTTGGGGTTCTTGTTTTCTTGCTCATCTTTACCAAGATATGCACGAGGTGGTGTATCGCGGTGGGAAGTCTATGTCTATAGGTGTTTCACTTTTGCATGTTTGGGCATGGGAGCATATTGCAGTGACTCATCCAGATGAGATACAGGATCATTCTTTGAATGATCTATACTCTTTATCATTATGGGGGCTTTTATGTATTACACCTTGCCTAGGGACCTTCCTTATTGGTGTTGTGTGTTTGATGAGATGTCTGGTTGCATTTGGAGACTTCATATGGGCTATGAGGTTTGGCCAGAGGATTTTGATCAGTTTGTTTTATCGATCCATTGGTTGATTGTTCATTCACCTTCTATGATAGAGCGTTATCTACCATACCGAGTTTGTCACCAGTTCAGAAAGAGATAGGAGGGTGTTCCTGATGTGTATGAGGCTCAATTTGGTTGGACTACTCAGGAGGTCCATGTATGGGGTCTCTAGGTTGATATAGATACTATTGTTGTCAATTTAAAGCACTTTCCCTAGTTGGTTGGGGTTAGCCAGTTGGTGTGCAGATCCAAGTACTACTCACGATTATGATGAGTGGTGGGTATGGCACGGGCCTTTGAGGTTTACTAATCCTTGGGGTGATCCCATTGTGGGTAGAGTAGGTATTACAATTCATCATGGGTGTTAGGAAAAACTGGGTCATCTCAGAAAGAAATATCTAAGAACAACAGTGCCTTTAGTGATTTTATTTCGTTAACATCACCTCAAAGACACATACTACTATGCCATAAAGTGGAAATTTACATAGTTGATTTCCCACATTGACCCTTCTAAGAAAAGCACATGCAGACATTACCAGATTCAACACTATGCATAGATTCAAATTATCAAATCAACCAACATGAAAGACAAACATAAATGAACACACAGATTTACGTGGGGAAAACCCTTTCGAGTAAAAAACCGAACACTCCAAAATATTGAGCCATTTTATTATTCAGAAACAAACAGAGTTACAATACAATCTCAGGCTCATAGCATTTATAGGAGTTACATCTTGTTTCATCTAGAGAATACAAGAAACACCATTGATCAAAATCCTTGCATTGTTACACTCACTCAGCCAGCCTTTTGGCCAATACAACCTCATAGCCTCTCAGATTCACATTCTTCTTCATTTTGTCTCACACTAGTATTCTCCCTATTACAATGCTATGTCCAGCATACATTTTGAACACACTATTTGCAACTTCCATGTTGAACCCCTTTTCTTTCCCCAAGCCATCGATTTTTTCATTTCCTGTACACATGGTTTGTTCAGTTTCCCTGTAGTCCAACCATCAAACAATAGTTTTGATGAAACTGCTCCATTCACTTCACAATAATGATGTGAAGTGAGCAATTCACCACTCCTTCGTACAACTCAATAGTCCACAATGGTCAACCTTCATTCATTATCACATCCATCAACAAGACAGACACTATCAGCAACAAACTAGAAAGTCCAACCGATAGATCAAGTTTCCCCGATGTCCCAAGAGAACCATCACAACCATGAACATCACCAAGAGTCACACCAAGGACCAACTGGAATAGACCATTGGAAAGAACAACACTATCGAACAAGAATCAAAAACTTCCATTGAGATCCCAAGTCATCCTAATGACCTTCAACTCACTATAGTTCGGAACCTTTCATCGGCAAGACTCACACTGATCCCAACCCATCGGTTGAATTTTAACCATCATACGAGGATCTCAAAGTTGGGCCGAAGTCATACTTCATATTGATGAAGAACCATCGGCAAGACTTACATTGACCATATCTCATCAGCCAAACTTCTACTATCGGTCCAAACTTCCCAAGTTTAACCAAAGACCAAAGTTAGCCCGACCACCTTTTCATCAGCAAGACTCATACCGATGAAGTACATTGGCATGACCAACACCATTAGACCAATCCTGAGAACTCATCTTGATGGACCATGTCACACCGACCAAACACCTTCGGCTAGAATCACACTAAACAAATCATATCAACCAGAGATACACTGTCGGTAAGATGCATTTTGAAGTCTTGTGTTAGCCCAACCATTTGTTCATCGGCAAGATGTACACCGATCAGACCTATCGGTCAAACTAACATAGTCGATTCAATATTCACAGGTCTACCCGAAGACCAATGTCATCCCAATACAGTTCACTTTGGCAGGAATCTTCAGCTAGAACACAAGCACTAGAGTGACATCCACAAGTCTCTCGATGACCAATGTCACCTCGATCCGAACATCATCTAGAAACATACCGAAACTCATCTAGGCTACTTCACATAAATTCCTTAGATCGGCAAGAGTCTCACTAACGAACCTCATCGGCCAGATAACTACCATTGATATGAAATAAGGAACTCATGCCAACAGTTCAAGTCACTCTAATAGTTCTCTTTGGAAAGACCGATCACATGTCACATTGATCTGAACACTTCAAGCCTTCAGGACTAAACAGCTCGTTAGGAGGATATCCCAGGTCTCTCATCGATTTTCTCTTATAGGAGGTTGAGGTCAGCAAGATTAAGGCACATGTTTCCAACAATAGGGAGTGACAGTGTGTTGAGGTTCTCGTAGAGTATTTGGATCGAGCTCGACATGATGAGGCACAGGGTATTTAGGATGAGCATATGCCTCCTGCATAGTTTCAGGGATAGGTTTTGGGTCCTCCTCCACCGGCTAGGGATGTTGATATGTTTCTAGCTCAGATGACTACTACCAGAGATGTAGATATTGTATGGTGATAGGCTACATAGGCTTTGGTAGACACTTTGAGTGTTGAGTGAGAGATCGGTATCAGCTGATGGTATGTTGCAGAGGCTCAAGTACTATTACTGATGGCAGAGAGAGATACTCTTCAAGAAGAGTGTGATAATATACGAGTTGAGTGTGATTGATTTCTACAGATTTCCACCTATTAAAAGACTTTATATGATGCTAATGTTCCTAGGGCTTCTCGGCATCCATGGTTCAGGGAGCCAAGTGCTGCTAGCGATGGTGGTGGTGGTGCAGGTGCAAGAGTAGATGAAGGTGAATAGTCTATGAGATAGCCAAATATTTTTGGTGGTCGGTAGGATTTCATCCTTCCTATTGGGGTCTTACTTTTTTGGTACTTGATCTTCATGTTGTTTCATGGCATAGAGGTATTTTGTAGACATGTGTTATATATCTATATATTCATTTGTCTAGTCGAGACCTCATATATATGTTATGATTTTGTATTATCTTATCACACTTGTGTCACTACGTATGATGTACTTATGAAATGTTCCCTTTTTAAAAATGATATATATTGAGATATACCTTCTTTGATTCAACCTCATTTTATGTTTATGTGATGGTGATATATGATTATGTATGCTTATATGTGTTTTTTTGTGCTTTTCTAATGTATGAATTTGATGTGGATGGATGAATCATAATTTGTCTCATTTATGATGTGGTTTATGTTGATATATGAATGCCCCATACATGATGTTTTTTTTATTGGTTTATTATCATCATTATATGTATTAACAACCTTTGTGGATGCAGTATGGATATGGTGCTAATGATGTTTTATGCAGGATGAATGTTAATCAAAATAAATATGATGGTGGATAGAAATATGATGTTAATTAGAAGAAATATTATGATAGATATAAATATGATGTTAATTAGAAGAAATATGATGATAGATAGAAATGTGATGTTAATTAGAAGAAATATGATAGATAGAAATGTGATGTTAATTTGAAGAATTATTGATGATGGATAAAAATGTGATGTCCTTAGTTTGTTGATGTGTTGCTTTTTCTTTTATTTAGAGACTTTATGCTTTGAACAATCCTATTTGATGTAGAAATCAGATACAATGCACCAGGGTATGAATTCCCAAGGTGACTTTGTATCCATTGCATGGACTTTGACTCTACAAACAAAGAGTATCTTTGTTCATACCAGACATATGAAAACTTTATTTAAAGTATAGGGGGGTTGCATGAAAACCATGTCGGAACAATCACACAGAGAGGTATAGAACACCTAATGTGTAACTACTTCATGAACTATTTCAATACAACTTCCATACTCAATAAAGCAAGTATTCGCTATGGTAGTATTAAAAAAATATCTTACAAACAACAAATCGAAATGATTCTCAATTTCCCCCATTCCTTCTTCTCTAAATCCTTATGGACATCGTCAAGAGATCCTGGGAATGATTCAATAAAATAAATCACAAAATAAGACCATAAAAAGATAAAACAATGTTGTAGTATCACTTTCCATATCTATTTGGGGTGGGGCTATTATCCGTTGTTGATCATGTCTATCGTAGGAATGGATCCATTAAGGCATATCTCAGGATATTGTTGGGACTTGTCAAAAAGATAGGTAGTTGATACTTTGGCATTGTTTCCATCTATTCATAGTTAGATATGAATTTTTTTTGCTTGAAAGTTCTAGCTTTTGATGTTTTCTTTATTTGTTTGTTTGTTTTTTCAAAGGATGATTGTGATGATTCGTTTATTATGGATGAAATATTTATCATATATTTTGATGACAGGGTGGGTCTTTTTGATTTCTAAGTTTTATGATGTTTTTTTTGTTGTTTTAGGGGACTAACCTAGGGCCTCGAGGGCTCATCAAAGATAATCCTTTCCTACGTTGTACATATAGAGGCTCGTAGTTCTCTTGGTTTGACCTTTTTTACCTTTTCTATTTTGTGAATATTTTTGGATTTTGTATATTTTGACTAAGTTGAAATAAATCATGTTAAAAACCTAAGGGGACTGACCTAGGGTCTTGAGGGCTAAAAATCCTTGCCTACATTTTACATGCAAAGACCATGTAGTACAACCGTTTGACTCAAAGCATGAATTTTTTATGGGTAAAAAACATTGATAGCTTGGATTGATATCTCATTTCTATGTCTAGAGGATATGTTGTGGGATCTACTTGAACTAGCTATGAGGTTTAGGAAAATGTTGATATCTTAGAATGTTGAGTGAAGGAATAATCCAATGATTTTTTTTTTTTATGTTTTTCGCATGTTTTTTATTTTTGTTATTTTCTAGTGTTTTTTACTTTTGTTGTTTTATGACCATGATCGAATTCTGCAAAATCTAATACATGACTAGCTTCAAGAAGTTGCCCCCAATAAAACGACTTTCCTTAATCAGTAACAAGCCATGGTTGGATACATGATTTATGAAATAGATGGGTGGATGCCATGAAAAATTACTCATAGGTAATGATGCAAGTTTTTTTCACACATAGCACCTATTGCCACGTTTTCACTATGGTACTGGTTCGAGGAGTGCCAAAAAGTGGTTTTCACTCAAAGAACGTTTTATTTCTCTTTACTTTTTTCTTCCTTTTTGAATTTTTTTGTATTTTTTTATCTCTTTTTTCTATTTTTTGGGATTTTTACCCTTTAATCTGGGGTGTAAGATGTTGAAAACTTGGATTGGTACTTCACTTTGTTTTTTCTAGAGGATATGTTGCATAAAAGATTACTTGAACTAGTTGTGGAGTTCAAGCAACTGTTGATGTCTTAGAAGTGTTAAGTGAAGGAATAATCCATGTTGTCGTCATCTTTGAAGGTTACCTTGCTAGTGCATTGGTGGTACACCTTGTTGTTGGGATGAACTTTTTTGAAGGTTACCTTGATAGTGTGTTGGTAGGACACCTTGTTGATAGGATGATTTGTTTTGAAAGCTACCCTAATAGTGCATTGGTGGTACACCTTGTTGTTGGGACAAATTGTTTCAAAGGTTACCTTGATAATGCATTGGTGGTATACCTTGTTGTTGGGATAAATGCCTAGATCACAACATGAGCTAGAAGACATAGATCAAGATTTATTCTAAAGCAAGATGCAAGCATTTTCCCCCAGTGTCTAGTAATCTATGTGATGGCTTATCTTGTGATAGGATAACATGTTTGGATAGAGTATGCTATTTGGACAATGCCTCATGGCTCAGATAATGTTGGATAGGGTAGGACCAATGAAAGGGATCCATGTCAAAAAAAATTCCATAAGCAAGTGTAAAGTGTATACCAAACATTTGTCAAGATCAAGATAAGTTGGATTTGGATAAAAATGCATTGGATTCATTATGGATAGTCTGATATGGTTCCACTTGAAATGGTACACGTAGATGCTCGATTCTTACACATGGCAGTTGTTTTCCAAGTTTTCATCATGGTACTTGTCCAAAGCGCCACCATAGTGGTTTTCACTGGAGGACGATTTTTCTCTTAACTGATTTTCTTTATTTTTTTCTTGATTTTCTTGATTTTTTTATTTATTGATTTTTGATGTCACACAAGATGCATGTTTACTAGGTTTTCATCATGGTGAAAAAAAAATTATCATGTTGAACCACTTGGTGGTGTTGATGTAGATGTTATTGGTTCTGATATGGTTGTTGTTGTTGTCATGATGTGACAATGATATCCTACTTGAAGGAGTTGTTTTGCTAGGATACGAGCGCTTGAATGTAACCCCTGATAATTCTTATCTTCCTTGTTGATACTAGAGTTAACCTTACCTTGATGTGCACATCATGATAGAGTTCCCTTAGAGTCCTTATGATAAAGAGTTTCTTCCAACACATGCTTAATGTGATATTTGGATATCCTAGATGGAAAAATATGTTGAGGGATATGTGATTTAAATGGATTGGTTGATAGTTTGGAATCTTTGACTCTCTAAACTTGGGATGATGAGCAACGATGGGTGGATATGAATATTTGATTAAGACCGGAATCTTGGTATACCTTAGAGGTCACTCTTGAAGCTTTCTTTTGCATTTTTGGACATCTTTGATGGATGGAATTCCCTTTTTGATTTTTCCCCATAGTTTGTTTGACTAATGGAGTTTGATAGGGATGGTTTTTTTGCTTTTTCTTTTGTATCCATTTGATTTTTTCTTGTCCATTTTTTTTTGCTAATTATTTTGCTTCAATGACTTGTTCCTTTCTTTGATATAGCTTTTTCTTTTTTTGGTCCCAATCAGAGGATGGAAATATATGCGGATGATGATTCCTGACATGGCTAGTTGTAGCGTTGGTACCAATTTCATCATAAGGACTCTTTGTGCTCTCTATGTTGATGCTTATATTAGATAAAGTTACCCCCAGTATTATGGAGGTATCACTAATATTCTTAGATTACTTTGAATAACATAGACCTTGATGCTTAGGATTTCCAATAATCTACACTAGTTCTAGGATACCCTATTCACGTAGGCCTAATCCTTTTCCTTGATAATGCATCTGTTGAAAGATTTTATTTGCAATAGGATATTTTTGTCTTGGAAACAAGGTGCTAATATTTCTTTTCTATATTTTGGATCTTTACATGTGGTAGCTTCCTCATTGATAGGCTCCTTTATATGTGGGATACCTTCCTAATTGATGTCTTCAGCCTGATCTTGTAAAATATCATATTTTAATGCTTCTTCAAGAGGTGTTTCTGATTTACTATCCATGCAAAAGTCTTCCTCATGATTCATTTTTTATATGTCTTCATAGGATAATTCTGATTCATAACTTATATATAAGTCTTCTTTATGGTCCATTTTTTATATGTCTCCATAGGATGTTTATGATTCACAACTTATGTATAAGTCTACTTCATGATCCCTTTTTAATATGTCTCTAGATTCTGCTATGTCTTGATCTTGTGTACATATGTTAAAAGTAGGAGACTCTTGTTCTTTGGTAATGATATCAAGAGTATGGGAATCTTGTCTTAGATGAAGATCATCTACATGTCCATTAGGAGTAAGCATCTCATGGGTAGATATATGTGTGCTCGGTATATGGATTTGTTTTTCTTTTGGAAAACCTTGGATGTCTTGGAAGATATCTACCAAGTCATTGTAGTATTTTGATGGTAAGATATCTTGATCTTGATTTTGTGTGGTATTATCTTTGACATGCTTTAGATCAAATTCTTGACATGGATAAATTTCAAAGAAGGGATTGCTTGTAAAGGATCCTTGGCTTTCCTCAAAATGTGGAAATACAGGTAATGACTCTTGGCTTAGATCTTCTGCATTGAGTATAAGTGTTGGATCAAGAGTCTCTTGATCATCAATATGTACTGCCATGAGGTTGGATGATGTCAATATATCTTGGACTGAATCATTTCTAGACTTGGGTGATTGATTTTGATCATGCTTGCGATTAATTTCTTGATGTATGTCCTTTTTCTCATTAGATGATGTAGAGATATTGTCAACGTGATCGGTGATAGATAGCTCTTGATCGTTGCTTTCAACTTTTGAGTTTGATAAATTATCATTGTTGTCATTGGTAGATGGCCCTTGAATGTCATTTTTAATAGTTATTTCTCCTTGATCAATGAGGTCTTGGATGAGGTTTTTGAGTGTTGTGTATTTGTTCATTCTGTGACCCTTGATTTTGTGGAACTCACATCATTCGTATTAGTTATACCAAGGGATTTTAAAGCTTGGTTCACCATAAGTTGGACTATCGTTGATTTTGATAAGTTCTTGTTGTACTAGTTTTTGCATGATTACCTCTAAAGTTTCTCCCAAAGGGGTGAATTTCCTTCCTGATTGGTAATCTTTCCTCTATGGCTTTTCTTGATTGTTTTACTCTTGTTTTTGAAAAATTCCTTGATTCTGTGTTTGAGGTATATTTTGATATTGCACTTAAGGTACATTTGGTCTTGTAAAATTTCTCGATACTATGATTGAGGTAAATCTTGATATTGCACTTGAGGTACACCTTGGTGTTGCAGAACTTCTTGATACTACAGATATTGGAATTGTTGTTGATGTGGATATTGAGGTGTTTGTGGAATGATGTCTATTTTTTGCGAATATGTAATATTCTGACTTTGCACATGGAATTGGCGATACATCATATTTAATTTTCATTTAAGTTCCTCAAGATCTCTCTCAATTTTATTTAGGGAAATTTAATGTTCTAGACTTACTCCTTGATGGGGGTTTTGAAACCCTTGGTGTTGTTGCCCTGGATAAGAGTGATTCGGGTAATAAATTGATGTTGAGATTTTGTTGGGGATGTTATGGTTGCTCAATACCCTATCAAAAATTTCACTTGGTTTATATCCTCATGGTCCACTTCTATCATTCATGGTGTTTGGTGGTGGGATACTGGTGTTTTTCTTGTTGACTTCCATTTTCTTCCTATGTTGTAATCTTGTAGTTGTCATAAACAACTTGGGTCCTTTGTGAGAGAGTGGCGTAATGTTTGAACTCTCTAGGTGAATCAAATCCTAAAGGCCAATGTTGTTCTAAATGAGGATAGATTTGGGTAGGTAATTTTGTTTGGTTCCTCCTAGCTTGGGCGTAATAATTTCTTAGCAAGAGGTTACAATGGCGATAAAGTTTTAAGGCCCACTTCCTACCGAACTTTGAATTACGATACATATGTCTGCAAAGGAGAGACGTAGAACTTCCCCTATGGATTTTTATTGTGTGATATATCATGAAGAGGATATTTATTGCCACGCGGGTGGTGCTAATACAAGTCTTCCTACTGCTATACTAGCTTTCTCTTCCTCTTGGTCTAGGATAATTGATGTGGTGAGAAACTAGCGGGGTGTTTTGTTCTTCTAAAAAATGAAATTTCTCAAGCTTCTTATGATGTCATTTTTTTCACCTTTGATGTATGTGATACCAGGTTGAAGGATTGGTGCTACAAGGTCTAGTTGTTGAACTAGGGAAGTTGGTCACCAAATGGTCATAAAGTTTGATGGTGTTGTGGGATGGTTGTTATGAAGCTCAAGACCCTAGGGTTTGAGTGTTGTTTTGGAATGGTACTACTTCTTGGAAATCAAAATTTTGAAGAACTAGGGTCCATATTCCACTTCCTTGTCCAGAGGATATGTTGCAAGAAAGCTTACTTGTATTATCTGTGAGTCCCAAGTAACTATTGATATCATAGATGTCTGAGTGGAGGAATGACCCCAATGGTTTTTTTATTTTTATTTCAAATGGGTAGGATGGAAATAATGGATGTGGGACTATCTAACCTTCTGGCTTTCCAATTTTTTTGGTTTGAACAATGATCCTACAAACAAATTTCTCTCAACTTTTCTCTATTTTTGAAGTATGGCAAGTGATAAAACAACACTTGGACTGAATCAAAAAGAATGGACTTATGTGACCTTCATGTATATAACTTAGGTTGTGAAATCACAACACCCAAGCCACGGTTCCCAAATGTTTACCTTGATTAATGTAACCTAAAATCAAAGCCGGAATGTTCGGAAACCTTTAAGGAAAGATCCTTTCAAGGGGTGCAAACATAAGGTTTCTTTCACAAGTATGCACTAAATCAAAGGGTTTATGGTTCAACCATCTCGTTTAGTGTTTGTTTTCAATGTGTTCTTTTTCTTTAAATAAATCACAGAATTTGATGTCAAATTATTTTGAATGTAATGGGAAAGTTTAACATAAAAAAGAAATTACAACCCTAGGGGATAGAAACCATTCTCTTAGGTAGGATTGCCTCATGCTCCAAAGAGACGATTCTACATGAAACTTATGGTGTGGGCCTATAGTTGGACATGGCAAGTAACTTCTCGAAAGTAAATTCTAATGCACCACATTCAAAGAATTTTTTTTGGATAATAGGGTGGCCTCTAAAATAATTTGGTTCTTAGTGATAATTGTGAATGCAGAAATATGACTCACCCGCCAGCCACTTAAGGCTCTTTAACCGTTCTCATTCCACTTAAGGCATGGAATTAGGTGTAGTTTGTTGTCATCACAACTTGAAGCTACTTTCTTATGATTTTGCAACCTTTGATATAGCCCGCTAGTAAACGTGCTTCAAGACCTTGCAATGAGTTCTCTAGCGCGGGATGTATCTCAAAGCAATCCCCCTCTTTAAGGTAAAATTAAAAAATAAAGTACAATGCTCAAAAATGTTCTTTCGCTCACCCAAGATTGCCAAAAGGTGTGAGGGGAGAAGATAAAACACTTTAGCTTTGCAATCAATGAATGCACAATGAACAATCCATAGAAAATTGATTATTTTTAAACACCTCGAGCGGTGTTATCCTCAAAAATATGTGAATAACATAAACAAATTGTTCTTTTTATTTGCACCAATAGGAAGTATTTAGGATATCAATCAAAAAGCAATGATGCAATAAAAAATAAATAACTTGTTCATTTTAAGCTCCAAATTTGAGTGTTTCTTAAGAAAACAGTCCTAGTCTTTAATTGGTCAACAAATGTAAATCGAGCATGCGTCAACAAAATGAAAATCATTTGCACTTTTTTTCATGCACCAAAATTAAATTTCCTAGCTATGAAAACATGAAATGTGTTCATTTTTAGATACCAAAATTGAAGTGTTTTTTTATTCTTTTTATGAGCACCAAAATGAGAGTTTCCTAATTTAGAAAAGCTTAAAATTGATTCAATTTTAATAGCGCCAAAACCAAATGTGAGTTTGTGTTTGTTCTTTTTAAAGCACTAAATGAGAGTTCCTAACTTAGAAAAGCTTAAAATTGGTTCATTTTTAAACAACACCAAAATCAATTGTGAGTTTTTGTTTGTTCTTTTTAGTGCACCAAAATCAAATTATCCTAAGTTAACTAAAAATGTTTGTGGATTTAAAAAATATTGGACCGATCATCTTCCTTGCACACACAAATTGAGTTAACGTGTTTCAAACCCTACATAAAAAAACCCATTAGTACCTTAAAAACAAGCAAATGTTAGCAAGGAAATTCATTACAATAGTGCACGATCCGTGCACTTGTCTTTCAAAGAAAATGCTCAGAAAAATGTAAATTCTCAAAAAAAAATGAAAATGCTTAGTTCCAAAAGCAGATGCTCAAATATTCATACAGATGCTAACCCAGGAAGAAGCAAGTGCAATGTTTTAGAAGTAATTGTGAGGTTCTTGTTGCAAATGCACAGTTCCCATGGAAAATGCACAGTTCTTCTAGGCAGTGCGTGAAAACTCTATCAAGTGCACTTCTGGGACCTGCAACTTCAAAAACAACTCAAACAAACATTAGAGGAGGGGACAAGGGTCCCACCAGCTATGCCAGAATGTGTGAGGTGGAGAACCTTAGACCGAAAGTGAGATCAAACATGCTAATCTAAGAATCTAAACTAAGATCAAACATATTAATCTAAGATCTAATCCTACACATACGAAATGAAACTAAGTTATTTGAAAATACATTAATGAATCTACGATTATAAAATTGAATGTACAAAATATCACAGTGTTACCATCCTGTATTGGAGTATATTTTCCTAATGTTGGGCTGTTCTTATCACCGTGAAGCCTCCAAATTTTGTGTGCAAAAGCTTGATGAGTGACTACTTTGGTTGGTTGATCGAAGAAATGAGGTATGAAGCACTAACAATGGTGGTTGTGAATGTCAATAGTACTTCATTGTGTAAATGATGTTGATTCTTTGATCCTTATTTATGAGGAAAGGGGTTTGTTATATAGAAAATGAGATTTTAAATGGATAATCAAGATCGTGTTGAAGAATATCTAGATCAACGGTCGGAGTGTGTTGAAAGGATTTAGACATGAGAGGATTGTGCAAAGTTTATTGCACAATTTGTGTGATTGAGAAATAGATTGGTTAGTCAGGGATTAGATTGATCAATCAGGATTTTAGATTGATCAGTCAGGATTTAGATGGCTTAGTTAGGAATTTGATTGATTAGTTAACAACTTAGATTGCTTAATTAGCAATTTAGATTGATTAGTTAACAAATTAGATTACTTAGTCAACAATTGTAATTTTCTCAATCAGAAAGTGGGTGAGGAATATGAATTAATTGATTTAATTAATTAATTCCTTTTTGGATTTTGAACGTGCAAATCAAGTTTAACTTTTTGCAAACAAAGTTGCATTAGTTTGATTTGATTTTTGATAATTGATTTGAATAGTTGGATTTAATTATTCAAATTTTGGAGGGAAAGTGTCATAATTAAATTATTATGATTTAATAATTTAATGAACTTAGTGGAATAAGGTGATTTAGTGACGTTATTTAATCAATTAGGACGAAATAAAGTGAGATTAGAACTTCATTAAATAAATGTGATTTATTTAATTGGTCGAAATGATGAAACGTGAATTAATCAAATAATGTTATGTTATTTAATCAATACCAGAATTAGGGTTTTTAGGACTTCATTAAATAAATGAAATTTATTTAATTTGTCCAAAATGATGAAAATTGAATTAACTAAATAATGTTGTACTATTCAATTAATAGAGAAATTAGGGTTTTGGATTTCATTTTTATGTGGTGTGATGTGGGGCATTGAGGGATAATTCTCAGATGTTACGGGATGATTCCAAGATGTTTCAAGTCATTTTGAGATGGTTTAGAGATGTTATGGGATGATTTCAAGATGTTCCAAGACATTATGGGATGATTCTGAGATGTTCTGAGGTGATTCTAAGATTTTACGGGATGATTCTAAGATGTTTCAAGATATTCTATGATGGTTTTAAGATGTTACGGGATGTTTTGAGACAATTCTGATTCATTTCAAGATGATTATGAGTCATTCTAAGATGTTACAAGATGTTTTGAGATGATTCTAAGTCATTCTAAGATGTTACGGGTTGTTTCGAGATGATTCTGAGTCATTCTAAGATGTTACGAGATGTTATGAGATATTTCCAAGTCATTTCAAGATCTTACGAGATGTTTCAGGATGATGTTTAATGTTGTTTGATGTTGTTTGAGATTGTTTGATGTTTTTCAATGTTGCTCGATGTTGTTTGGGGTGTGTGATAGACCTGTTAATTCAATTTTACATGA